>OZ020167.1:1437313-1474785 GCA_963971145.1 Sussaba pulchella
CATTACACGTTCGGGAATTTCGGGAATAACAATGACGCGTACATTTCAGGACAGCGTGTACGAATATTTCTGACAAACCGTTTCCGTGTAACATTCGAGGTTTCGCGTGTTCATTGGCAAAAGCTTCGAAATCTCATTCTAGATCGTCGAGCAACCGAAATCGTTGCGTCACTCCGCGAAATCCCTCCCTCCTCATTTACCCCCCTTTATTGTCTAGAAATACACATGTTTGCATTGCCGTAAGAAAATGAATGAATCGCGTCGTAGTGGTGTTTAACTATGACTACACGACGATCGTAATCTCGTGCGGGGGCGACAAAAGATGGATGAATCGTGATAAAATAAAATATATATTCGGAATTCCATGACAGGTCGATCAAGTTCTGGCGGTCATTTTTTAGATCGTTTTCATAATTTTTCAATTCGAAAGTACTCATCGAAAAAAACGAGCCCAATTTTTTCAAATTTGAAAAAAATATATTTTTTGAGATTTTTTTGTTTTTAATAAAAAAACAAAAAAACAAAAATAAAAAAAATAAAAAACGGAATGTCGGTTTTTTTTTTCGATTGAAAAAATTCACAGAATTCATATGAATTATAAGGAAATTTTCAAATGCTATTGCAAGATGGAGCTTTCAAAACTACCGGAGAGAAAAAAATAAAAATAAAAAAATTGTATACGTGACAAATGCAGCACCAATATTTGTTAGCGAATTTTTTTATTTTCTCCGGTAGTTTTGAAAGCTCCATCTTGCAATAGCGTTTGAAAATTTCCTTATAATTGATAAGAATTCTGGGAATTTTTGCAGGCGAAAAAAAAAGGATATTCTTTTTTTTATTTAAAAAAAAAAAATCTCAAAAAATATCTTTTAAAAATTTGAAAAAAATTGGGCTTGTTTTTTTTCGATGAGTACTTTCGAATAAAAAATTATGAAAACGATCCAAAAAAAATGGCCGCCAGAACTCGATCGACTCGTCATGGAATGCCCCATATTTAAAAACAAAACAACAATGAAACAAAGAGGTAAAGAATAGTGCAAGAGTAGTCGAGCGTGGTTTGTTATCGGTTGTTCTGTCAAGCCGGGTATATAAAAATAGATGATAAATAGCGAACGGTACGTGTAAAAAAAAAAAAAAAAAAAAAAAGTGGCTCACAGTAGAAAATAATCGAGGGTCTCACGGTTGCACCTGTTTATCGAGGAACTGACCAGGATCGTACGCGAATGTTCACTGCGGGTTTCGATCCAAGCAACGCTGTTCGCTTTTCGCGATTGCATCCGTGACGATTCGTGACGTGATTAATAAACCATTGTCGTTACGCTTATGTGTGCACGTATGTACGGATAATTTCAACGGAAAGGCCCGATCGATGGCTTTGTAACTATATGCGCCATGTACGTGGCAGCTCCTCTAAATAGCTACTCCGTCGTTCTATATGTATCATCCGTGCTATCTTCATTAACACGTTCGCTAACCAACTTGTCACTCGTTGTGGGCGCAAAGCCTCGACGCGATACGTAAATCGCGGTTGAAAAAAGAATTTGGGATTGGAAGAATTTGAAATAAATATAAAATTAGAGGAAACACTTCGGCCAAAATAAATATGTATATTGCGTTGTATTTGCGGTAATTTTATTTACCGATACTGGTGGAATGACTTGTGAAAAGCTATGGGGGTAAGTGACCCCACGTCGAATGTTGCCGTTAAATTTGTTTATAGTTGACACTATCACGTGTAATAATTCGACTAGGTTTCGGTTCCGAATGAGTGATCCTTAAGGAGTAAAAATTAATTTTCTAATTTCGAAAAAAAATTTATAAACTCTGAACGGATCAACGGATTTTAATAAAAATTGAACGCATTGTGATGCGTTGATACTGAGGTGCTTTATCGGGGAAATCGGTGAAACTGAGAAGCTGACATTAACGCAGATGTTTTTAAATAATTTTTAATAATTTTTTCATAATTTTTTTAAATTGAAAAAAAATTTTTTTTTTTTTAATTTTCCTCTCAATATACACTCTTTTTTTATTAGTAATTGATAAATATAAACTGTAAACAAAATGTCGTGCATTTAAGGGTTAACTTCGGAATAAAAATTTCTTCTGATTAATTTTACGCTATCTTGAAAATTTTGTACCATCACCAAAGAGAATAAAACATGGAAAATATATATATCGTGAAAAACAATGTCAAAAAGCCATACAGATCATGAAAATTAAAACCAAAAAGTCACAAAAAGATGTAGTCACTGTACGATAATCATAACTAATAAAAATATAAAAAATGTCATTTGAATTTTTCTAGTTGTCACGCTGGTCGAAACAAACCACGTGAAAAATATGTATCGCGTAAAACGATGACAGATAGTTACGAAAAATTTTTGGTGACGCTACTAAAATTCGAAGTTCGAGGAAAAATTTTCAAGTGATAGGATTTTTTTTCAAGGTTATGTCAACTTCTCAGGTCTATCGATTTTTCCGATGAAGCACCTCAGTGACAACAATAATGCGTTTAATTTACATTTAAATTCGTTGCGGCGTAAAAAATTTATAATTTTTTTTCGAAATTTCAAAAACAATTTTCACTTCTTATCGGACACTCATTCAAGACTGAAACTCGGTCAAATTATTACAGGTAATAGTAGTGACTATAAGAATAAAAGAACGATATTTAGCGCGGGTGCGCTTTGCCCGTTCTTATCCAAATTCGTTGATTGCTATTGAAAAAAATCCTTCATACTGTTTTAGGGTTTTTCATACTGATTAATGATCCGTATATTTTTCTTTGCTTAGACAATTTTAGAGGAGTAATATCTTCCCCCATTTTTTCAATGCATCTTCTTGGCTCGGTCAAAAGTATATTTTTCGAATGGACAAAATATTTGAAACATGTTTTCCCAAAGGGCATAACTGATTTCAATGGATTAGACAATTTAAACTGATTACTAATTTTATTTATCGATAGCGAATTAATGAGGAAAAATAATTTTTCAGGAACCTTACACGAGGATGGCCCCTTAAGAACTGTGGTAACGACCGTGGTCGAGCAACTCGAAAAAAATAGTAAAACATCTACCTAATGACAGGCAGTGTCTTGAGTGACTGACCGCACGACTTATGAACTGCCAAGTTAAACTGTTTAACCGAGGAACGGGAAATTCAAGGGGTACATTTTTTTTTCTAAAGTAGGCACCTTACAAAGGATTTTTTGAAATTACTTACAAAGGATTTTTTTTAATTTCATCTTTAAGGAGGTAAAAGAGGATGGCTAATGTTTTTACGGGGGAGGCTATTGTATCTCGAAAACCAGAAATGTCACAGTCACGAAACTTTGTCGTTAGATTGTCCTCAAAATTTAAGAAATACGAGTTTCACCATGTTCTTTTTTTTAAGGAGAACACGTTCTCAAAAATAAAACATGTTTGAAAAGTAAAAAAAATGTTATTCTAAATGTTTTCTATTACGAATAAACTTTCTATGCCAAATGTCTTGCTGCTAACATCAGTAGTTCTCAATATATATAGATATAAGTAATTTTCATGCTTCATGTGTCTCATTGTCTGCTCGTCATTCCTACTCGAGAAAATTCCCAGGCGTACATAAATGGATCAACTATCTTCGTGTACTAATGATTCCTGGCTATCATTTTGTCCCGAAAAAGCTTATTGCCTTAAAACATTAGCCTGTGAATTATGTTTCGTAGAATTTCAACGAAAAACTTGATTTTTTTTCTTCTTAAGCCCAAAATCAACGCAAGCGTGGCAGAGCGTGGCAGAGAAACGCTAAGTATAGCCAAAGTATTCGGTAGAATTGAAATAGTCTATATTTTATGGATAAAGAAAACCCTGTGGACTTATTCGGCTTTGCCTACAAAATCATGGACTTATCGGGTTTTGCCTACCGATGCGAGCCAATTGATAATTTATATACATTCTCAAATAACGAAATTTCTATTTTACTGTCACTAAAAAAGGTTCAGAATAACTTGAAAAAAAAATATAATATGAGTCTTGTTGTTGTTTTTTTATAACGGAAAAGCGTCCGTCTCATGCGGTTTTACCGACAAAATGGACTGACTTGATTAGGTTAATCTCGCTTATTTCTTTTCGTATATACCATTTTTGGGAACTCTGTGTTTGGAAATAATGTTTACAATCTAAATTACAAAAACCGATTGAAACTAATTTTTCGAAAAAATTGAAGTTTTTTTCGAAATTCGATTTTGCCTTCAAATCACAGATATATGTATCAAGCTACTATTTACTATTTGTCCCAGATTATGTTTATTCCATTCTCAATCTAATTAACGTGTAAAATAATTATTTCATCCGTTCATAATTATTAATCGCCACAAAAAAAATGAAATCAATAAATCCACTCACCCGCTAAATCCTCGCCTCTTGTTGCCCGGTGAGCTTGTACTGGTTGATCCATTTCCATCGTTACCAACGGTTTCTGAAACACGGTACACACGCGTATCGCATAAGAATACATATTGCACGCAACATACGCAAAATTGCGAAAGTTCGTGAGAAATCAAACTCGTACTTGACAACCGCGAATAATGTTTTTTTCCACTTCTCAAAATTCCCATATTGAAAACTAAAAAATTCTTTTTTTCTGTCTTCACGAGTCTTTGCGAGTATGAAAAATCGTTGATTATTTTATCCGTATTACGTCCATACCGTTCGATCGTCGATTAGAAAAAATATTATTTAATAAAATAATCGTTACGTGATTATTAACGTGATTCAATTATCATCTTCATCGTCGTTAAAAAAAATAGAGAGAGAAATCATTATTCTTCTCTGATTCAAGTTGATATCGTGAATATACAATAGTGAACAAACGCACTGGCTCGAGGATGAGTATTTCGTTATTCACAAAAGTCCAAGAGTCTCTATTTCTGCGTTCTCGTCAAATTGGCGACCGAGCGACGAATTGTTTGAGATGAGCAATCCTTTGACATCGAGCTTGCCCACGATTTCCGCGAAAGCTTCTTGCCAAGTTTGCTTTTCTTAAGTCACGTTTGTCTCTTTCGTTTTTATCTTCACGTTTCCGAGAACGATCGATTTGATCGATCGGCAACCCGTGTACGGTTTCGAAGTAGATTCAACATTGTCGCACAAATGAACGAAACTTTCCGGGATATATAGAATATTTTTGTCTTGTCTCGTTGGATCCAGTCAACGCTTAAATAGTCGTCACTTTTGCGATAATAACCACGTCGATAATTTCAAACCAATTTCGTTTAATTAATTATTGTCTATAGTGGCGATTAATCGATCATTTTTAAGACGGTCCGTTAAGGTTTTCTTCTTATTCGTTTTATTCATTTATCAGTAATCTGAGTTAATCGAGGGGAATAAGTGTTTCGAAAATCGAAAAAGATGAACATTTCGATTAAAAAATCCAATTTTTTGCATAAAAATTGGAAAAATATATTTTACAGCAAAAATAAGTTGAGTTCGCTTGAGACGAAATTTCAATCCTGACTTGGAATTAATTTTTTCGAAGAAAAAAGTCACAAACACAATTAAAATCCTTCGAAAGTCTAGATTTATATTCAGTTACTTTTCGATTCGGACATTTTCGAAAAAAAAAAACAGATTGCTTGAAACGTGTGAAAATTGTTCATCTCATCGGTCACGCAGACACAAAACTTGAAACAAGCAAATCCAAACAAGTTCGTGAGAAAAGAAAAAATCGCCTCTGTATTATCACCCTCGCGCGAAAATATCGAAAGGCGCACTCTCGGTACGAATAAGAAAATATTTGACAACTCCGTCGCGGAATACACGAAGACCGTGATGGAACGTAGTTCGAAACGTATAATAATCCATCCGGTGAATCGTCGAAACCGCGCACGCACCGACTCGCGGTTTGTCGTAATTTTAGGTATCGTCTTCCTCGATATTTCGAATTATTCACTGTTTTCGCTGCCCGTCGCCCACACAGTTGCGAATATTTCGCACCCCGGAAGTCCACAAACCGACGGCAATGACCGTTTTTATCTCTTCGGTCTCTCCGCCCTCTCAGCGCCACCCCCAAACGGCTATTCGATCTTTCGCCTTCTCTTTGGAATTTCGAAGTCAGTCAACCGCGTTAACGTTCGTAAAATAAATAAAATTTAAAAAAAAATCAATAAAATAATAATAATATAAATAATAACGATTGAATAAATTGCACAATTCACTGAATTTACAGAAATATGATAATCTTTAAAAGTTTTTCAATAACGATGATTACAGAATCGACGGAACACGAACGATTCGCAGTCTGCGACGGAATGAAACGTAGAATAAAATTTTGTTACGAAGACCGGCCGGTTAGTCGGCACTTTGCCGGATATAAAACGCGTGAAAAGATTCGTGGCAACGCGACGATGATTTCGACGTGGTTGTGGACTAATCCCCCCACCGTACCCCGGAACTGTCCTCGCTCCCCCCACCGTACGAATATCTGGCTACTGGTTTGGTTCGATTCCAAATTACTATATCACGAATGCTAAAGGTCGGCTTCGACGGTTACAACTAGCTCGAGAAGAGTCTCGAGGATGATTCTGACGTCAGATTGCGCGGTGATGATACTTTGCTACGCCCTGTATTTTTAGCATTTGCTTTATATCCACCATCCGCGAATATAATGATACGTCGAATGGAATACACGCGGTACTAGTTCGCAAAATCGATTCATACCTTTTGTCTTATTTTTTTTTTTTTTTTTTTTTTTGGATACGAGGATAAAACGTCGGGTGGAGGATTATCGATATGGATTTTTTTTTGGTTCGAATGCGCTGAAACGATCGAGAAACTCCCGAGGCGGTGTGGCGTGGCTTTGTGCGGCGTAATGACTTCCGGGGGGTTTTTGAGAAAAGTTTTTAGTGGATCATGGAATTTAAATTTTTTGGCCTAGGAATTTGAAAAGAATGTAGATGTACATTTTATAGGTTTGGTGGGGGAGGTTTGAAGCTTCAGTTGAATGAGAGTTCAATTTTTTAGGGTTCCGTAGACAACTAGGGACTGTTATGGTTTCGATCTGTTCTTTGATTTTCTTATTTCTATACCGATTGAGACAAAATTTGTGACCCAAAAACCTGATGAGATTATTTGGAAAATGATTTTTTTGGACTCCCCTCCCATGGACGAAAAAGTATATTCGACATTTTTTTTCTTACTTTTATTCACCCCGTTGAGGGGAGTGTCTTAATAAATCTCGAAATATTTTATACCTTTTCGATTTTGACTCTTCAATCATCAGATTTTTATGCTTTCAAAGGTCGTATCGGAGCCTTGACCTCCCTCTAATTTCTAAACTCTAGATGAAAAAAATTTGAATATAATCCAGTCGCTTTTAATTAGTACTTTCAATAAAAACTATAATAAACACTGTAGCAAGAGAAGTTTATGAATGATTTATAAACAACACTTTTCCGGAAACTTGCAAATTTATCAAAGAGAAATAGCTTTGTAAAAAGTTGAAGATAATGTAAGTGTAAATTCCCACGTAACCACCAAGTGCGTGTTCTTGGCCAATTGTTAGATTCCTACTAAGTGTGTCGTAAAAAAATTGCAGCAAAATACGAGTACACCAATTGTCATTCATTAACAGAGCAATCCTAAACTTGTAACAATTTTGCTTGTACCGGAAATAATTTTTTCAAAATTTTTTCGACTCTCGTCTGTCTTAATAGAAACAATGGCCGAACGTAATTTCGTTTTCAAAAGAGACAAACGTATGGACCGAGGTAGAGAAACTGCAGGGACTGCGACGATTTATGTGGCCTCCTCTCGTTGAAATTGAATCGTGAATAATAAATTGATTGAACCAACAACCAACGCAGTTTTTTCTGTCTGAATGAATTCGAGGTTTTTCCAGTTCTCGTCTGTGTTGGAATTCCCTAGTCTTGACTGCACAAAGAAGACTCGACGATATTTTACCATCAATTTCGTCCGCTCGTTTTTTTTTCTCACGGAAAATTAACAAAATTTTGAACGCCCGCGACAGGAATACACGTGCCTAACTTTATCAAAATGAAAGGCTTTTTATTCCCAGAAGAAAACAAAAACGGTTGACCGATCGATAGGAGAGTGGTTTAGAATTGGAGGGAAACACGCGACTCTCGTGCAGCGAGACGCGTGTAACAATTTTGTGACGAGGTTGGGTAAGGTTGTAGGCTGCACGTGAAATGTAATAAGAGAGAAGAGGGAAAAATGGAGCACGCAACGTCACGAGGGACGAACGAACGGTTGTTAACAAACAAAAAAAAAATACGAAAAACCGGAGAGAGAGAGAGAGAGCGAGAGAGGAATAAAAAGTTCTTTCCCGTGGGACTAACATGTACGAGGGGTGTTACAGTTGCGAGCGATAGAGGTAGAAGGGATGTAAATAGTTATTCTTGGGTTTGGATCTCCGTCGTTGTAAAATGACCGGATTATATTGGATCGTACAATAAGTTCTCGGGTTTTATCCATCTGTTTGTTGCACAGCTATTTGTTTGTTTTGTGGCTAAATTTTATATGACGTTCGAAAGCAATTCCTTGTTATTTCATCGGGATACCATTATTTTATCGATAATTTGATTTTAGCTAATTTTAAGGAATTAGAAATCGAATTTCCAGTTGGCGAAAACAAGCATTTTCGACATCTGCCTTATTTTGCCTCTCATCATGATCGAAAAGCTGCTGAAGTTGGTTGGAATATTCGAGGGGTGTATGGAGAGTACTGCTCCAGATTGGTTTGCGAAATTGGAAAATAAAAATTTTGATCTGGACGAAAGGAAAATTAAACGAGTGTCGAAAATGGGAATTCTAATTCTAATTTTTGAAAATTAACTGAAATTAAATTATCCAAGAAACGATGGTGTCCGAATTATACAACAATAAAAACTTTTTATTGTTCAAGATTATTAATTAACTTGGGTTTGCGTTCAATTACTGGACTTACAAAGTTATCGCAGTTTTTTGGTTACAAGTAATGTTGCTGTCGTTGCTTTTGTTGTTGTTGAAGTTGATATTGTTTGTTTTCGTTTAAAGTATTATTTTTTTTATTGACAGCTCGGTTGTGTAAATATTTCTACTTCTATTTTTCAAAATAATTGTTATTCTCTTTTCAATTAATTTTTCGGCTACGTCGAACATGGTTTTCGTTTAAGTATTACTTCATTCATTGCGCAGTTAAAAATTGCCGTGTAATAATAAAAAAATAATCATTGTTTGGGTAAATTCCCAAATCGTTTCTCAGTTTTTATTTTTTCGTCATTAATTTTGTTCAAAACGATGACCAAACTCGCATGTTTCACCGCTACCGTGGTTAGTAGTTACCGAGATGTGCGAGAATAACAGAAACACGATATTTCAAATGTTGCAAGCCCGGCCATCAAATAATTATAGAATAAACAAAAAATTTATTCAAAGTGTTATTATCGAAGCGCGAGTTTCGCGTCGAATAATCAACGATGGTCGACGTTTGTGTTCTCCAGGGATCACCCAACGAAATCCAATGGGATCTTTGAAATTGCGATCAAATATCGCACGAACGCACCGGACGTGGGGGTTCGATTTGGCCGACGCACATGAGCCTCAATCGTTTCAATTCGTGGGTGTGCTTTCATCTCTCTTTCTCTCCCAACTTCTCCGTACCTCTCCTCTTCTATATCTACGCATAATTTTCCCGTCAAACGGTGGGAGGCTGCGACCGAAACGGATGAAGAAGCAAAATACGAAAGCGAAATAAAATGAGGATCCCGGAGTC
Source organism: Sussaba pulchella (assembly GCA_963971145.1). Taxonomy (NCBI): domain Eukaryota; kingdom Metazoa; phylum Arthropoda; class Insecta; order Hymenoptera; family Ichneumonidae; genus Sussaba; species Sussaba pulchella. The sequence goes on from OZ020167.1 coordinate 1,447,070, forward strand.
GAAATGATCGCCAGTGTGGGGTATTATGATCCTGGAGATTTGCCAAAACAACGTCTACGAATGTTCCAATATTGGAACAGTGGGTTAAGACCCGATTAGCGAGTGGACCGAGACTCGAAACGAATATTTTGTATACGTTGTCTCACGAATTTTCAAGACTTCGTACTATAATTCTTAGAAGTAACAGTGGCTCATTGAATCATGGGGGTTATCTCAATTTTTCGCAAAATCGGTTTGTACGATTCCCGAATCGACGATTAATTTCATCTCGATTGGATCCTAGATCTAAAAACATTCTGGAAGTATCAATTTAATCCCGTTAAATTATTTTAAATGGAAACTTTGTCGAACAGAATTATTTGAATATGTGTAGCAAAAAGGCCGAACCAAATAAGTCCAGAAAATGATTTTTCGGGATGTAACGATTCTATGAGCACTTTATCACTGCGTAGAGATTGATTAAAAAAATAGTCTGTAACTTATGGATAAGAAAACGTTATTCGATTTTGCCTCGCACACCTTGAGTTTTCTGGTTATTTCTTCAAGCATGGACTTATTTGGTTTTGCCTCCAAACATGAACTTATTCGCACATCTGGTCATGTGTTCTGAGGTTTTTAGAAAATGGAAAACACTTAAAACCAATAGTCAGCGTGTACGAAGGCAGCGACAGCCTCTCATAACATAAGATTGGAGACAATATTCCATATAAATAACTTCAATTTTAATTCATAAATTTATTATCTCGTGGTGGTTGACTCATATAATGTTATAAAACGTCCTCGCGTATTTCTCGGTATTGATGAAATCATCGATGGTGATAATTTTTTCTGTAATGATCAATTTTACGACAAAGAAAGTGGACTTACTTGGTTTTGTCCACAAGCAACCGACGAGAGAAAATCCATAATAGATATACATTGTCAAATACCGAAATTTAATGTTACCAATAGAAAAGTTTTAGAAGAAGTTGCAAAAATACATATTAAATGAGTCTTTGCGTTTTTTTTCTAACCGAAAAACGGTGGACATATTCGGTTTTGCTTCAAAACTGGACTTATTGAATCAGGTTAATCTTGTTTATTGAAACGTCGCTTATAGTCTAAATTACAAGAATCTGTATTAATCTAATTTTTCGCAAAAATAACTCATTCGGTTTTGCCCGCATGCCACAGATCAATAACTCAATGACGATAATAACATTTGGAAAAAACTATTCCATCATGAAGTGTTGGAAAACTTTTTATTCGAATATAAATTACCGATAAATGCAATTTCAATTGAATTATGATTGAATATAAATCGCATCTTCTAATGGAATAATATTATCTGGTGAATTTTTTTTCGCTCGATATTAATGTTCAGCGTTTATTAAAATGCTAATTTCGATGATAATTGTTTCATCAGCGGTTTAATCTGAATTTTAAAAATTGAAAAAAAAAGAGACCGAAGGTTTGGAACAGGTATGGATTTGGGTCGAGAGCAAATAATCAAGCACTGAATTATTCCCGAGGTCGTCATACGCCGAAGCTAGCCAGTACCGCGATAAGAGCACTACGACGAACGAGTGCGAGGGCTAACAGCGAGGACGACGAGCTCACGGTTGTTCACGGTTTGTGCTTGGATTGTCGCCCACCGATAACTTCATTTTTTTTGCCTTGGCTGACCGCGCTCGTTATCGTTCCGAAAAACCTACCAATGCTTCCCCCCCTCCCCCGACCATTCTCAGTGAAATACCGGGGAATTTTTGAGTCGCGGTTCTGCCACAGAAAATGGCAGCCGGAATGCATAATCGTTCTAAAGGAGACATTCCGCCTAGTCGGACAAATGTCGTTGTTAAACACGAAAAGGAGAAAAAAAAATCATGTAAGATCAGTGATGACATTTTTTTTTGTTTCTCCCCTTAAGTCTTATCGGTTTGACATAATTTTGAATAATACAAGATTGTCCACAAAGTCTGAAATATTATTATTGGTGATTTCAGGTGAAAAAATTAAACAAAATATTTATTGTCATTGTTGAAAAAATTGCGGAGGGAATAAATGAGGGTCCGAGAAAAAAAGTACATTGGTGGAAGATATTAGCAGAATTGAAAATAAAAATTAAAGGGCTCTACGATACGTCGAATCACTCCTTATCAGACATGACCACATTATTTGGAGCTTAGTTGTGGCAATTTAAAAATTTTAAAAGGAGCTGTTCAGATTTTGAGTGATCTAAGATTGAAATAAACGAATAAATGAATTTAAAAAATGTTCTACACATAGTACGAGTAAATTATATGTCCCCGCAACGAATTAGGTTTCAGTTGTTCGAAGCTGACGTGAGTCAAAGCAAGAAGTAAATTCTTCGAAAAATTCGAAGATCTATAAAATGCCCACTTCTCGATCGATTCGGCCCAAATTTAATACCAAACATCCACGAATATTGTTCTATTTGTAACGAACTACTTGAACCATTGTGCCAAAATTTGCGAAAGATAAGTTGGCAATAAATATTTTTTGGAAAATGTTAAAGCTGCAAAAAACGAGTCACTGTGTTAATTATTACGGCAATCACAGATGACAGAGAGATTGTAGGGTTTCACATGTGTGCGAAATTTGAGCTGTGTAGCTCGAACTATTTTCGAGTTATAGACGTTTGAATTTTGCAGGATCATTACACACCTTTTTATATCCCCGACGATTTTCTCCGAAAAGTGTTTTCTAGAGGTTTTGGCACAATTTGAACATTTTTCGATAAATTTCTCTATTTCTATGAGAAAGCAAAAAATCTACGTAGAAAGGCGATGAACAATAAATATTATTATTAATTAATTTAAACTAATGGCATGAGCTAGAAAACAGTAAGAATTTTCTTTTCAGAGCAGCGAGCGAGCCACGTAATTACGAGGAAAAGTACGAAGGGACGAAACCGCAACGTAGAATCATCGCACTCGGAAATTAAACACAGGAAACCGCCGCGACGGAGCACTCTCATTTATATATTTTTTCCTCACTTCGCTTCTCGCTCGTAAATTAGTGAATAATTACAAATTACCGAGTAAGTGTACACGATGCAGTCGTATTAACACGAATCAGTCTTTTTATTACCTACTTTCATTATAGAAAGTCTGCTGTCCATTTTATTTTGTACATAAATAAAATTTGTTTAATTTTCGTTCTATTTTATTTTATTTTACTTTGATTTTATTCTATTTTGTCGTCGCGATTCGTGGAGGATCGAAAAATCAAAAAATAAAATAAAAAATATTTCCGGACAATTTGCGTATCGGCGGACGTTAATTTTTGTTCATCGGACAAATAAAAGACTCGAGAATGATAGTTTTTGTTAATGTCGATGTTGCAGTGGATAATAATAATGTATATAATTGTTGGATAGATGTATGATAACGATGGAACGAATTTTGATGTAACTTCTTTGCGATTCACTGTCTGACTTTCGACCGTAGTCTCACACGGAACTGTCCCATAATTAGCATGGCCGAATCCCCATCGACGTTTCATTCCATTCTATAATAAATTTTTTTTCCTAACGATAATATTATTTCTTCATCGAATTCTGGGTCTGCTGAAGATTTGACATTTTTATTTAATATATTACTATAATAAATTGGAAAATATAATACTCGAGAATGAAAATTTCGACAAAGTCCAACGAATATTTTGAAACCCTTGCGGCAAAATCGACTACGCGAAGGGTTTTGCGTTCAAGCGCATGACCAGATGGTAATAAATTTTAACATATCGAATTAAAGTCAGCTCCGGAAAATGATTAATTACTTTAGCTTCACGACGGTGAGCGTGTAACGAAAATGAGATTTACGCCGAGGAAACGATACGCTAACAAAACGACTCCAATTTGTCTGATGCATGAAAAAAATCAAGCCAATAAAACTAGTGTAATTACCTCTCTTTGTTGAAAACCCAATATCCTGATTTATTTGAAGTCAAATAAATTTTTATTATGATTCAACACGATAAAACGAATAATCACTTGCATGAATTCCAAGCGAATTAATTTTTCGATCCAAATTGTAAAACTCGACTGATTATTCGTATGGCACAATTAAATGATACGAAAAAAAAATTAATTTAATATATTATGAAAAATGAATCAAATAACAAAAATGTTATCATTCAGCTCAGTCAATATTATTGCAACAAAATGGAAATTCTGGATTGATTTTGAGGAATTAAATAAGAAGTCAAATAAGTATAAAAATTAAGGATAATAATAAAAACTTTAAATACATTAAATTAAATTAATCGGCTATTTCTTAAAATAAACGTTTCCTACTGTAGTCATGGCAAAATTTCACAAACTGAGTTCGTTGCTACCTCGATGAATGAATCCCAGCGGTGGAAGGGACTGAGTCCTAGTAACGGTCGCAATACGATGTTCAGTCATCACAATTTTATTCACTCGATGTACCCGCAAAAATTATTAAAAAAACGGTCATAAAAATACCAAAAATCGACGACTGACGAAAACAGGACAATATTAAACTTTTCGTTGCGCAAGACAGATCCGAACTAACGTGTCTGACGCCCCGGAAACATTTGCCACGGCGACACGAGTTCGTTCCGTCCTTCTCTCGCGTCTCGATAAAAACTCGTAATTCTCGCCTAACACGTGACGTCGTATATATATATTTTTATAATAGTTCGTCACCATCTCGGCGATGTGTACGAATATCATCGAGCTTCTCCCGGTTTTCGTCGAAAGACGACGACGGAGCTTTATATTCAAAACGAATTTGTTGTTGCTTTACGAGCTTTTAGCGCGAGTGGTTTTAACGTCGCGAGGAAATCCCGGCGAATTCGCAAACTCGACGCGGTTATAAATATTGTTAAACAACGCGATGGCCAATCGTACGAGGGCAATCGGTGATCACCACGAGGCGAGGGCGGTGGCGAGTGAAAGTCGTCGCGGCAACGACGAAACCGCGAATTCGGGATTTTACGCAACCTCGGTACACGTTGGCAATACGAGAGCTCCCCATTTGCCCCTGGCTCGACGATATTTGGCTCTACGAAATTCGAATAATTGAACGTACGGCCGAACGCTTCGATTGATACAGTTTATAAACAAGTATACTTGTTAACACGTTGAACGCCCAGCGAGAATCGGTTGTATTATGCAGAGACAAATGCACGAATCGTGGTCATAAATAAATAATGTAAAATAATTCATTGTAATAGATTGTATCAATGATAAGGAAAAGAAAAATTCGAGATTAGAATTTAAAAATATTGCTAATTCATTTTAAAAATGTTGCTAATTCATTTTAAAAATATATACCTATATACATATTTTATTATTATTATTATTATCATTATTTCTATTATTATTATTATTATTTTTGTTGCTGTTGTTGCTATCATTTTTAGGAATTTTTATTTTTATTTTGTTAATTCAGGTTATTTGTTAATTTCTTCAATTGATTTCGAAGAAATCACATAAATGTATTTATTATTGATAACTTTATATATGAGGCATTGCGTTCCAAATGACCAGATTCTATCCCCCGACGTGGTCGATGATTTTTTAAAATGATCTTTTAGCTCCTACGACCGCACTATTTTTTTCAGTTTTTTTTTTGTTATTTTTCTTTGTTAAGAGGTAACTGTTATTGATCCATTTGACAATTGGATGAAATTATTGTCCCAAATACTTTATTAAAATTAAAATAGCTTTTTCATAAAATCAGACAAGGATGCATGTTCCTAATATTTTGAAAAATTCGTCTTAAATTTTGAAAAAAAAATCGATTTTTTCCGAAATTTCAATATACGATACTGCTTTCCCATTTAAGAAAAGAAAATCGCTCTTGCAGAAAATCGATGTTCCGATTAATTTCGATGGACAATCGATGTTCAATTATTTTTTTTAATGAAATTTAATAGAAAATAATGAAAAAATGGAGAAATAATAACCTAAATAAATAAATGAAATAGAACGGTGGAGCGGAATTCGCTCATCCGTTTATAAAAGTTCCGCCAAGCACGAAAGCAGTATTATGAATTATTGCTCGATAGCTATATCGTATCCCGGCCTAAGTCGTGCGACTCGAGCTGCGAGGAGTCTCCACACGGGATACACGTGGGGTTGGTAAATTCCACGTGGAAGGTCAATAACAGTGAAGTGGCATACCTAAGGTTATGGGGGATAATCGAGAAAGGGGAGCTTCAGGGTGATATAAGCCACGAAGAGACGCGTGACATCGCTCAGTTAGAATAATAGACACAAATAAAAATAAATATATTAAAAAACCATAGCCGAGTTTTTCTCTTTATTTCAAAACGCAATTAATTGTTCAATTGTGAATTTGAATATTCAAAATCTAATTTCAATAAAATTGAGTTTGAAAGAAAAAAACGAATAAAAATGAGCAAACTTCACGCATCGAATGTACCCATCGAGTGCATTAATGCATCACCATGCAGCAACTCAATTATAATAATAGTGACAAATTTGAAAAAATATAGAAAAGGCGTAGATCGAATTTGATTTCTTTTCAACGATAGAACAGAATATAATTTAGATTGTTCACGTCGCGATATTATAAAACACAGTTTATCAATCGTGAAATTGAATATTAAAAATCTAATTTGAATAAAATCGTGTTTCAAAAAAAAAAAAAACAAACAACCTGTACGCATCGAATGTTAAATCAAGTACCATAACTGCATCAATATATCTCGGAACACGAGAATGAAAATTTTAAAGAATGAAACAACATTTTTAAAAAAACTGTTGACGAGAAAACATCCCGACGTTGCCATAGTCGGTGCGTAATGCACGTGCATGCACGTGGTACTTCCGTTAATCCGTTTGAAATTGGATAAGTGGGGGAGCGATTGAGTAGCACAGAGGACGCCGGTATTGCCATTATTCAACGTCTTGGTTGGTCGTTGATCGTTCGCCGGAACGATTTTCCTCACCGGTAGTCCAATGTCAATAGCGTTAAGGGGTAAAAGAGGGGACGGGGGGGGGGGGGGGGGGGGGAAGATGAGGGCGAGCTATTACGTCCTAAATGTCGAAACGTGGGGGAGTCGGGCAAGTCTCCGCGCTGAGAGTCCTGCGTCGTTGAACGCAACCTTCCGAAGAAGCGGAGAAGATTCGAAAGAGATGAGTACACGAGCGCACGCCCGCCCGCGTATGTTCGTGTACGTGTGTGCGAGAGAGTTCGCGCACACGCGAGGATGAAATTGCGATAGGTCGCGCGGCGGCTCCGTCGGCTGCTGGCCGTCCGGAGGCTGCGAACTGGTCAAGGACACGCGCTGGTGCGTATTGATCGAATGCGGAGAGGTAGCGCGCGACTCCGCCCGAGTATTGGGTACACGTACGAGTGGAGAACCGTGGAACGTCGCATATGTATACGTACATGTATGTGTACACGTATATTTTAGGGTGTCTCACGAAATTTTTTGTTTTTTCGGCAGCTCTTGGATTTTTTGAGTATATTAGATTGGGAAAGATCTGATTGAATCGAAGCTCAAAGCTTGTTTTGGAATCGTTGTATAGATTTTTTATTCGATTAACTCTTTAGAAAAATGCTTTGAATCGATGTTTTTAGTGAATATAAATATTTATCACCCTAATCATCAGAAACATCTGACCGAATCGAAGCTCAAAGCTTGTTCTGGAATCGTTGTATAGATTTTTAATTCCATTTTTATTCGATTTTTGATTCGGTTTTTTAAATCTTTAGAAAAATGCTTTGAATCGATGTTTTTAGGGAATATAAATATCACCCTAATCATCATATTCATGTATTTATCACCGTTCCAATCATATACAAATTATTTGCATAAATTGGATGATAATCATCAGAGAAATGGTCTAAACGTGTCATGAAATTACCTAAACATGTATATTGCTATTCGTGGAAGTGGGGTTCATACGCGTTAATTCCATATTGGTATTGGATTTTTTCGGAAATAATTAGTCGGCCAATATTACGCCAATATTATGGCCGACAAACACAAATATTGCATGTACTCTGAAAGGTAAATTCCACCTGTTACAGGGGACGATTAAAGTTCGACTAGAAGAGTCAAATTGGTCTTAACATTTTTTAAATTCTTTTCGGAATCGATTGAACTAGGCAAAATTCAAATTGCAAAATGATCCGAATAAAAAAAATCAGAAATGCTCGTATTTCTGTATTTCTGATTTTTCATAATATTCCTTAATATATAATAATAATTTGGGAATATTATTATATATTAAGGAATATTATGAAAAATCAGAATACAGAAATACGAGTATTTCGGATTTTTCATAATATTCCCAAATTTCTGGGTACCGTAAATTTCTAAGTTCCATCACAGATTTTATACAGTAGCTTCAGAATAGTCATGGGAAGATTGCAAAAAATTGGAACCAAAACAAAAATTGTTCTTTTCGAGATATGAAGATTTTTGTGTTTTTTTTGCCTCAAATCATAAGAAATTTTTTTTACTCATACTATCTCATAATTTTATCTGAAAGAACGGGTAAATTCCGTTCCAAAACAACATCAATTTAATTCAGAAATAAAGACTCACCACGCCTCGAAACCTTCGAAAGTAGTCAAAATACAGAATTACAAAACTACAGAAGTATGGTGAGAAATAAACCTAAATCCCTAAAATTTGGAGTCAACCACTATTTCTCGTCATACTTCAACTCTTTTCAATTTCGAGGGAATAAAAAAACATCGGCTGAAAAGGTGGTTCGGTTCGCATGGAATACCCCATATATAAATATAAATTACGAGCACATAAGCGCGAGAAGATCCGCGAAGCGCAAGTGCTCCCTTCCACGAACTCTGTTCCAATCTTCAACGACACCCTTTCGTCTTCTCGCACCCGTTCTCTCTCTCCCTGCTCGTTTTCGACTCTCCGATCTGTTTCACCGGCGATTTACGCTTTTTCTCTCTCCCTCCCCCCCTCGAGTGTTCGTCTTGATCTCACCTTACCACTCCCCGAACGTCGATTCAGCCCTTGGGAAGCTTCATCGCTTCCTTTTTTTTTTTCTTTTCATTTTCTCCGAACCGTTTTCTCCGTCTTCTCCTTCCGGTTCTTCGCTCTGGTCGTTTTCAAACTCGAGCTTGTGGAAACACAAGCGAAATCGACTGCCAGTGGCACTCCCATCCGGGACATCCGACGACGATGGCGACGTCGTCGTTGACAAATTCGATCGACCTTGCGTCGACGCCCGGGGGAATTAATTGCTACCCCTTAAACCATCGGCTACTCCAATGCCGCGGCTACGACGACGAGATTAACGTTACAGGTGCCCTCCGTTACGCTCATCAACCGTCGTACTGGACTTCTTCATCTTGCCGTCGAGATATAGATCAACGAGGCCGACGATCCAAACGGGAAAGTCTTCGTTCTTCGTGAATTACGACGCGAACGTTCGTATTAAGGGGTTACATACACTTGTAATTTTCAAAAAATCGTTTTTTTTCTTAATCGAATTATTAGAAGCTGCCAACGATGCGAACGGATTATTATATGGCCCTGGAATAGATGACTCCATGTAAGTTGAAAAAAAACGAAATTTACCACATGTAAAACGCTTTTGAAACTTTAAACGCGTTTTTCTCAAAACTATGTTTTCAAAATCGGTGATCAATATTTCTCGAAAACGGCTGAACCGATCAGTCTCAAATTTTAACACAACCTTTTTAACTAGATTTTTTAGTAATTAATCGAAGATTTTTTTTCTCCGATAAATATTTTCCATTTTATAAACAATTTAAGGCTTAAATTTTCGTTCAAAATCGAGTCTTTTATTTTGAGAAGTCGCCATTTTGTCAAAAATTATTTTTTCGCTAATTCCTTCGATTAAATACTAGATAATGTGTTATATTAACGAAATTTATTTGGTTTTTTCATTTCAGATAATCCGGTCGAGAGATATCGTGATCACCGCAAAATTGGTTTTTTTTGCGGAGCTCTAGGAGATCGGCGATAGCAACATTCGCGATGATTATTTTTACAAATAAAAAATATGTAAATATATTATAAGGTTATTATAATATGTACACCAATTTTCAAATTAATAAATTGAATAGTCTGCGCGAAAAAAATTCTTGAAAATCCGTCTTTTTAAAGCCTTCTAACTGTATGTAACCCCTTAATCGCTCGTTGTCACGTCGCCGAGCGTGGTAATTTCAAAGTTAACACACGTTGCAATTAATCCTGTTCTTTTAACGACTTTTAATCTTTTCGACGATTGTCAATCTGAGTTTTTATTTAATTTAATTTACTCACGACTGAATTAAAACCTCGGAATGTCCGCGAATTAATCATTGGAATTTAATATTTTCATTTTATTTCTTTACCTGCGCGTATCTTCGGAATTTTTAACGGTATTTTTTCAATTTTCATCGTCTCGTTTTGCACCTTACATTTGTGGTTTGGAAACAAAACCGAATAAATCTATAAAAAAACGTTTTCGATAAACAATGATTTTATATTGCGAACGCTTTATCACGGCGGACGAATCGATTTTGAATACAGAAATTATTAGGTTATATTTAGTTTTTGGTACTGTTCAAGGTTGCATTCGTTAAAATATAAATAGTCTGTAACGTATAGATCCAAAAAATATCCTGCAGAACCTATTTCTCCGTTGTGATAATTAGTAATCGATATTTTTGATTTAGTAACGAAATTTTACTTCACCGAAAAAAAAAATTTCAGGAAAACTTGCAAATAAATGTCACATGAACTCATTTGATTTTTCCAACATAATGTACTCATTAGGTTCGGTTAATCTCGTTTATCTCTTACTGTATTGGCAATTCTTGTGCAACTCTGTGTTTAAAAACAATGTTTACAATTTAAATGACATGAATCTGATTTAATCTAATTTTTTTTTCGAAACGACCTCCATTCGGTTTTGCTTCTAAACCACAGATCCACAGATCTGAACCACAGATCTATCTATCCGCGCATCGCTGAATTAATTAAATGTTCCAGCCCGTTCGCAGCCGACTTAGCTACGCTGCGATGAATTTGCCATGGGCACGAGAAAATTGCGGAAATCCCGGGTTGATAAACAGGGGGCCCTTTATTCTTCTGATTTCTCGATGTGTGCACGATAGTAACTTTACTTCAGTGCAGACACCAAGATCTCAATAAAGCTGGTCTCACGATTTCGGTCGTAGCGCCAGCCACTGCACGGCTAAACGGTCACCCATCCAAGCAGTGTCCGCAAAAAAAAGCTGCTTAACCTCACAAGGCTACTTACAGTCGTGCACCGACCGAACAATCATCGACGCTGGTCATCAAGATTAAATGAATAAATGATTAATTGGCGAAAGATGGCGACCAATTATTTATTACATGTTTCTGTTGAATCTACAGTCCAACCTCCGAATAAGAAACCAAAGACCCCAAGGGGAAGAGTTTTTCTTATACAGTCCGACCTCCAAATAAGAAACCAAAAGCCCGCAAGGGGAAGGGTTTTTCCTATATATCGCATACCCCCACCAGGCGCTCGTTCCGCGCTCACTACCTCTGTCTGTCTCTCTCACTCTTTTTCGCATGCTATCCTCTCAACAAGAAACACGCTCGAACGAGTTCCAACTTAGTATTCACATCGCCCATGCAAAAACGTTTTCGACTCCGCGCGGACATTTATTTCGCGAATTTTATGTCCATATTTTTTTATCCCATTTATATAAAAGAAGAAGAAGTCAATATCTCTGAGGATTCATCTTCAATGGCGGAGTTCGACTCTCACGAAAATATTCCACCGTCAGTTGAGTGCGTTGCGGATCAAAATAATACGCAACAAGACGAAAACGCTTTTCATTACGTCTCGGAAACTTTTGCTGTTTTATATGAAAATCTTTCAACGCCCTTATCTTTGTTTTTATTTTATATGAAATCTTGTCAACACACATATGTGTCTTTTTAATGAATACAAAAAATTTCTAATAAACTTGTTGATTTTGTGTTACATTCACACACGCACACACACATACTCGCGCACGCATGCACACATCAATTTACACCACAACGTTCACTCTATTTTGCTCGAATAATTTCTTCCAGGCTGGTTTCTTAACCGGAGGTTCCGCGCACGAAATTTTTGAGCTCGGAGTTCTAGTCGGAGTGGGGGAAGCGCTCGAGTGAGAAACTGGGGAAAGTTTCTTATTGTCGGGTTTCTTATTTGGAGGTCGGACTGTATTTTGTAATTTTAGTCCAGTGGGTTGGTTATAGACTTATGACTTTAAAATAAAGACCGTTTTATCGACTTTTTTCGACACCTTCGACTTCATACTCAGTACGATCAATTTGAAGCTTCCAGGCTCTTGATTTATCATCGACGAGTCTTAAACACGCTGAAGGGATTCCACTTGACTTTGATCTTCATTAGTTTTGGGAAACTACAGTTCGAAAGCTTTTATTCTTTCGTATTGCTTTTTCTTTTTTTCTATCTTCTTCTCGCTCTAATCGCGATGATTCCGGGTTGAGAAACTTCGCGCTGTATTCAGGAGTGAGAGGAGAATTTTTCCAAGGTTCTAGATCGTGTAGGATCATCTGTATTTCATTACAATGTGTCTCACGAGTCCATCGAATCTGAGACGACGAAGAATCTCCGAGCAACGCTCGCAGTAAAATTTCTACCGTTAAATAAAAATTCCGCGGTAAAATCCGACGATTCGACGGCAACAAAATCTTCACGATTGTCCGACAAATCCCAATTAGAACGATCGATAAACAAGTTCTCCATCAAGTTTTTTTACTTGCAAACTATTGTCGGAATTGTTTTTTTTTGAAAAATTAGACTTTGCCCGTTGAAGCTTTGAGTAATTAAGGGGGTACATCTGTGTAGATTGCCGGAAAAGTAGGTGAATTTTGGGAATTATTATCTCGAAAACTATTCGTCCGATTGAATTCAAGTTGGTTTTATTTGAAAGTATATACATTGAGGTGTGTTGACAATTTTTTATATGAATATATAGCGAGTTTCCAAACTTTAAACGCGTTTATCTCGTGACACGCTTTTCAAAGTCGGTTTCCACTTTTTTTTGGATAACGGATCGACCGAATACTTTTAAATTTGGACACAATATGCACGGATAGGTAATGAAGTTCGGCACGTAGGATTTTTTTTTTAAACTAATTAAATTTTTTTATCAATCAAAAAAGGTCGTAAATTGAGGCTAAAAAGTGATTTTCAATTTCAATCAAGCGCCATTTTGTGAAAAAAATTAAAAAAAAAAAAATCCTACGTGCCGAACAGCTCAAGACGTTACACTTTGAGAATCTTCTTGAAATTTTTGTTTCAGACCAACCGACTGCGAGAAAAAGTGGGAACCGCAAATCGTGCCGACGATAAAGTTGTTTTACGCCGACCAGAATAACAACGCTCCCATTCACTATATATTTACATAAAAAATCGTCAACATACCTCAATGTATATCCTTTCAAATAAAACCAACTCGAATTCAATCGGACGAATAGTTTTTGAGATAATAATTCCCAAAATTCACCTAATTTTTCGGCAATCTACACAGATGTACTCCATTAACTGTATTTCATTCGAATAAAACGAAATGATCGGACTGAATGAATAAAAATAATCAGATGGAAGAAACGCCGAAATAAGGGGATTCCCCCTCGTGAGGTGACGATAATCGTTAGTGATTTCTCTCTGGCGACGTTGCCACACTCGCGCCGAGTTTCACCAATCTCTAGGAAGTTTCTTCACGCGCGTGCTATAGCAGCCGAGGAACGTGTCAACGTTGCCACCTAGAAAGCAATTGCGGCATTTCCTCCAGGTGACCAACGTCGTTAGGTCACACGTGATGAACAATACAAAGGTTAAATAAAAATTTCGCGGTGTTACGACGATTATTCGGTGACGGAATCTCCACGATTGTTCAAATAATCTCATTTAGAATAATCGACAAACAAAACATTGAGACGTAACATGATAATTAACCCTACGCCGGTAATCTGGACCATTATTGGCACAAGACAAACGTTCGAGTCAAATATCTCTGAAATTCGAAAAGGGCGGGGCCTTGACTCCCTTCTGTAAAAAAAACTAGGTGTGGGTGAGAACTCGTACGCACGAGGTCGCTTGGATCCGTTAATTCATTCCTGAGCAGTAGAAATTCAAATTCTCGAGCGTGCCATTAATGTCCCGGATTACCGTCCGTGCCAAAATTTCGTGCAAGTAAGTGAAATTTAACTGACGTTACTTTTGGACTCATATGATTATTTTTAACTCGTTTGAATGATATTCAATGATGTATGCATACTTTATAAACATTACCACGAAATGTAACAAACAAAAAAAAAAAAGTAGTGTGAAAAGCATCGGACTACTTTTTGCTTATCATGCGCTGATAAACATTTTTCAGACCGATGTATATGAGTATGATAATCACTTTTTATATAATATGTAAAACTTTTGTAAGAGTTTTTGATAGAGAAAGGTGAAAAAAGATACCAAAACTATTATTTTTTCATATTTTTCTTTACCTGCCAGAAACGACATTTTCTATAGCCAAAATAATTATACTTCTTGAAAGTAACCCGTAAAAAGTTTTTTTTTCCTGAGAGTACATACATTCGACTGTAAAACCCTGTTGGAATTTCTCATTTCGATGAAATTTTCATTGAGATATGATTTTTTAAATGAAAATTGAGCTTTTTCCGATTTCGTTGTAATCAATTTGTCGTAAAAAATTAAATTTATGATAACCGCTAAATCGCTATAATCGCTAAAAAAATTTATTGAGATATCAGTTTTTTTTAAGCGTAATTCTCTACGTCAAAACATAACCGTGCCATTAATTATCCAGATTACCGACGGTGTCCGTAAATTTAGGATTACCGACGAAGGGTTAAGACATGATAATAAGAGAATTCACTCACCGGCATCATCGGAGGCGTTTATGGACTGTTGAGCAATTGCTACATTGGTCTGTTGCGAAGACGGGGTTTTTCTGGACGGGGATGTTTTGCAAGACGTGGTGGGTGGTTGTTTGAGGGCGCTCGTAGGTACGAGACCCTCGGGCGGTGAATCGGTCTGTCCAGCGGTAACCGGCAATCTGACCAGAGTCCACTCCCCACCCCCGGTGTGAGCACTTCCGTTTTCCAGCACCTCCACCTGTTGTCCCTTGGTGACGGTCAATTCTCGGGTACCAGGTGCCGCTGCATGATCGGCGACCACCCACGTCATCTCAACCACTCCCGTCTAATTTCCGAAAACGAAAAAAAAATAACAACAAAATACATAAATAATTAATACCCCAACGAATTTTAGAAAAAAAATCGGTTTACCATTTTTACCATTATCATTTTTGGATTTTGTTTATTTTTTTAATTACTATTCTTATTTTAATGGCGAAAAAAAATCTGATTCGTCGTGGAAAAGTGGTAAAGATATTTTTTATTTCGGTTTTCAATCAATAATTTGTGTTTTTTATAGAACGAATTATTATTAAATGCCCAGGTTAATAACTCGATAACTTATTATAAACAATACTTGTATAATACTGAATAGTATAATTTTAAATGGTAATTGGACCGGATTTTAAATTTAAATAAAGCGTTCGGAATTGCGCGACAACACGAGTGATAGGAAAATATTATTTATACGAAAATTATTATCACGAAAAAAAAACTTCCACAGCTTTCAAGTATGAATTATATAATATCGGGAAATATCGAATCAGATCTGAGTCCAACCGGGAAATTCTGAAAGGTCCAGCATTCACTATATCGTTTTTGCATTTGATTAACACGGGAAAACGAATTGTTTGAATCGGTGCCGTCGATTTTTTCAGTATATATGAATATTCAGGGATTGAAACTGAGCGCGAAACTGAGGATTACGTGTACTCAAAGTAGAGAATCATAAATTTATCAATAACATTTTTTTTATCAACGACAATCAATAAAAACTCACAAAAGTGTTTTGAATCCAAAAGAACGATCTCGTAATGAATTTATAATTTTTTGTTGTATTTAAGGCAATTAGATGAGTAGAAAAAGAGATAAATACACGAATAAGATGATAAGGGAGATACTTGTCTTTACTGAAAACGTCGATTTCAACTAATTAAACGATTTATTGGTGTATTAATAAAAAATTAAAAATCTCTCCAACGATTGCGAAACCTCTCAAAGTAGTCCGGTTAGGATCCGCCGATTCGCCCAGATATTTTTTCATATTATCTACTTCAAAACTTAGAAGTGCCGATATTTTTTTCTCACGCTCCAATAAACAAACGTGAAAGTTAGTGGAACTTGTTTCGGGGCAAGTAACGCAATCAGCGAACCAACTTGTTCGTACGTCTCCGAGACTACGTGTAATTCTATTCCACAAGCATTTACGTGATATATGTAGCATCGTGCGAGCGTCGCGCGCTAGAATCTCGAGTGTGCGGTCTCTATTTCGATCTAACGTTTCCTGGACACTCGCCGAGAAAAGCTCGACGACCGTACCTTCCCCGGTATAAGTGTTGAGGCCGCAACGGATCCCCGGAAATGATAGAACTTGACACGCAAACTTGTCGCGTGTTTTACACGTTCTTGTCAACCGCATAATTTTGTGACAATGCGGTTCGCTCAATTCGTTAGAATTTACACGAACTGAGAACAAAGGTCCCATATAAACTCCGATAGCTATACTCCCAAACTCCATTATGAATTCACAATGATTGAAAAATTATCAAAGTTTTTTTTTTCGTTTGTTTATTTTTCCGTAAAACCTTTTTCCGATTGTACTCGGCCATGGCTCATGGATAAATTTTTGCTGTATGAGTAACTTATCAATAAAATAATAAAAGAATTCCGTACCATGTTTTTAATAATTAATTTTCAGAACTCTGTGAGACTTTGGAATTTCGTTATAATTTTCCTGTAAATTTCGAGTATATATCATATTTTTCGCATTTATGAAATTTTTAGGTCCAATTATTTCGGGAATCCAGGAAGAGAAGGGAATGCTCTATTTTCGCATATTTTTTGGATTATCAACTTAAATATGCTATTGAAAATTATGAAAAAAATATTTTGTATTCCACATAACGAGGATTTTTTCTATAAAACCGTACGGAATATATTAAATTGAAAAAAAAAAAATGTGTAGTACCTAATTTGGCCCCGGCTTAATTACCATGAATATTTTTTAAAACATCTCGCGGTACGAGGGAAATAAACTAAAAAATGGTGGTGACCTCAGTTTTTGCAACTCCGACAGTTGACTATGGGCGTGTTTGTTAAGGAGTAAAGGATTTGCGGCTCGTAAAGCGTCACACAAAATTCACATAAATAGCTTAAGGGATTCCATAGACACTGCTAACCATGGGCGCAACTATCCATGGGCACTACTATCCATATATACCACTAACCATAAGCCCCCGAGTTTTTAATGCAATGCTACCTCGCATTGTGGTTACGTGTATCAAAGTCCCCGTGGAAAAAAGACTTGACCGAACGAAATTCTTGTTAATAAAATAACGGTACGTCGATTGAACGAAGAGGTTAAACGAATTCGTGAGGGAATAACGGCCCATAGTCGTAACGCCCTAACGAATCGGACAACCGGTCCCAGTGGAGCGTGTATCATTTGGCATCATGCAGGATCGATATAGCAAAGCACATCAACGTTTTGTTAGCTACACCTTCCCCGGTGCCCACCGTCGCGAGAGAGATTGTCTTTGAATTTGCGGCTCGTCGGAGCGGTTAATATATTATTCTTGCCTGAACGATTTTGTTTTAGTTGGCGAAAATTTTCGATACCACGAGCTTCGAAAATTGGTTTGCCAATGGGCGAAGACGAGGTCGCTTATGGGGTCGAAAGTTTCGCGACGAAGGAGAACCCGAATATCGGCCATATGGGGCAAGTGGAAACGACTCGGTGAAATGACCATGATGGTCTCCGAAGGGAGGCGTGACAGTGAATTGGAGAAATAATGTAACTTGGGTTGCAAAAATGTTCGTTGACTACGTGGACCAATGATTATTCAAATTAAGGACCTGTAATGGTAATTTGCTGTACAAACGGATGGTACCGAGTTTTTCCGATGATAATCCATAGACTTGTGTATCTAGGTTTGCATTTTTAGGTTCTCATGTTGTCCATAGATAACCCTATGGTCTTCTCAACCAAAACGTGTTTATTTTGGAATCATTTTTTTTTTAATCAAAGAAAGGTTATTTTTTAAGTTATTAAAATTATTTAAGCATCAAATGGTTTTTTTCAAAATGAGAACCCATGGGCTTTTATTTGGAAAACAAAAAACAGATATAGACCAATGGGTGGGCTTCTCAACGAAAAAACTCGGTACCCTTCCTGTGTACCGACGATATTTCACATTGAACATCGCCAACGACGTTTTTCGCAGTCATCTACGCCACGGAAAATATCATCCGGCAATTCCAACTTCGTGAAGAGCCATAGGCCCGCCCTTGCTCGTGTAATGGGGTCCAGGGGAAAAGCTCTCAGTGAACCGGCTTCAAAGAGAGCTTCGTATAAAGGCTCGATCGACCTTCGCTATTTTTTTTTTCTTCTTTTTCTTTTTCATTCGCCCATCGTGAAAACGTCGCAGCCGTGGTTTAACACGATGCGGCTATCACACTGGACGCGCGGAATCTGGACCAGTGATGTCGATGAAGCTTCGACTTGGGGCTGGGGATCGAGATTCTCGACCAATACGAACGACCACGTAGCACGGAGATTACATTCATACGTCTATCTTTTTACGTTTTTTCAATACCATTCAATGGCTCAACCTTTGATGCGGTTTCGGAAAAATTATGGAAATAAAACATAAACTTAATTTATGAACGAGTTGCCAATTTAGATTGAAAAACGAAAAAATTTGTGAGATTAATATCGTATCAAATATTATAAATTAAAACTTGTAGTGATATTAGGATCTGTAACGAGCGTCCATGAATCTACTTTTTTTAAACACATCCAATGTTCTAAACCTTCATTCACTTTCTACAAAATTATGAAAATAAAACGTACAATGAATTTACAAGCGAGTAGCCAATTTAGTTTAACCCTTTGAGATCCACTGGGACTTATATGTTCCAGAAACGCGTTCAAAAATTCATAACTCCGCGAAAAATTGAGATATCTTCGATTTCTTTTCGGATTAGACGTGCGACGTTTTTCTACTTTTTGAAGGGTATGGTCTCATATGAACATCCATCAACATTTATTAACAATAACATGAAAATGCACCCCGTGTTTAGGCGATTTTTGTAGTTTTACGATGAATGAATGGAACCGATGATTCAAACCCTTCGGAATGAATTGCGAAATGCATTGTGATCACTTTATGAACAAATTTCTCTCTTTTCGAGTATTTCAACCCCCGCGGCTCTTGAAAACTAACCCTTGATGCACCCCCTTCACAATAAAAAATTCCCGTTCACTGTTTCCCGTTACTATATTGAATTCCATGGAAGAAAATATTTGTCAATACATAGTGGTAGGGTATGATAAACTTGCACTGTATCACAACCCTCGTTATCTACCCTAATGTGTGTAAGCTACCCTTCACGTCAGTGTTGGTCGGTTGGTGATTTTTTCACGATATCTTCCAACCCTTTTGAGCATACATTTTTTCTTGCAGTCAAATTCCTTGAAACTGGGAATATGAGGGTTTTCGTGGTTGCTGATATAAAAAATGGGGTCAGATTCAATGAATTTTCAAAATTCAAAATGGCGGATCTAATATGGCGGATTGGAAATGTGAAAGTGATCGAAATGGTTTGGAAATATCGATTCAGAAGTTTTCAGGATCGCTGGATATGATTTCGTTTTCAGAATCACGGAATCCAAGATGGCCGATCCAATATGGCGGGAGTGTGGTTGACTCTTCTGGCCTCCCAGAAGTGATCACATGTTCTGACGATAGCATAGAAAAATCCACAACAATTTTATTGCTGAGAAATCGACATTGCTGGACTCCGTCCACGAGAGGGATGCAATAGAACCCCCATATTCGAACCGAAGATTCGCTATGGATATGGGTGACTCTTGAGGACTCTCAGATGTGATTCCATGTTCTGACGATAGCATAGAAAAATCCACAACAATTTTATCGCTGAGAAATCGACATATATCTGAATCCCGTCCACGAGAGGGTTGAAATACAACCCCCAAGATGGTATCCATGACTAACCGGGGGTATGATTGTTCCCTGTAGATATCCCAAGTGATTCAGAAAATCGACATTTCGTTGGTAAAATTCTCAAGAATTTTTCCGATAAAAAAACGATTTTTCTATGCTACAGACACTAAGGGATGAAAATACAACCCCTAAAATGAATTCCGATTCTTTCCTTGGACAGAGGTGACTCTTGTTGGATCCCAGAAATGATTTCAGTTGCATGTATTCCGAAGAAAAATGTTCTAATCTTATTTTCGAACATAAAGGTAGTTTTTCACGAAAAGGGTGGTTTTGAGGGGTGTAAAAATTATGGCAATTTTTTTCCGTCATCTGTGTCCTAGTGTCACCCCAAAACCGTCGCAGTTCCGAATGAAAAGTGATTTCAAATAATTCCGGTCTTAAAAGATTAAGGAACTAAACAAAAAAAATTGATGATATCGTATTGATCATTATAAATTATAACTTTTAGAACTTGTATAAAAATCATTAAAAATTTTATCTGGCAATTGTTGCTCTTTAGCAATGGTATACGCGCGAATATGTTCATGACGGCTGTAAATAACGATTTTACACAAAACCAAAGAAATAAGAATTGTAAATAATTATCGGGTGTGACGTTCATACGTCTAACTGTTGTACAGCGCCCTTTGTTCGTTAGGATCGATTCGCACTACGATGGGTTTTCGATGAATAACCCGGGGTATATTCGAGAATAAAGCTCGTACCCGGGGCATTGATGAAATCACGGTGAGCTCGAGCATGTACGTTTATAAACTACAGAACGGAAATTTAACAATGGAAATATGTCAATCCGGAGCCTGCAGTTTCCGCGATCGAGTGGAATGTGTAGTCGTCAATTAAGACGAGAAAGAAAGAAAATGAGAAAAAAAAAATTATTCGTCAATGGAAAGAACGGAAAGCGAGGATGTAGCTTCGTTAGTCAGGCTCTGTGTGCTGGCGCGATTCAAAGTGTACTGGGGAGGTAGGTAGGGAGGTTCGTCGTTACAATGTATATTCATTCGAAGGCTCGCGCAGGCGAGACTATTCGAATTATTATTGGGTGTGAGGGAACTCGACTCGCTTGTCAAAGACAATGGTTTTGACGAAAAGCTCAATCGCAGCTCCACACAGTCCCTTCGAACTATTGTGTATTTATACGAGTGGAAGATTCCCGGGCTGCGATTGACGGGCGGACTCACGTTTTCAGCTTAAATCCACAATCGATATGGGTGGTTTTGTCTGTTTTACTTTGGTTCGTTTTATTTTTTGTTTAAATCAACCCACGTTCGAACGATTTCTCGTTCATACCATCGATGGTGCGGATATTTTTTTTTATCGGTTCAACGATGATA
The DNA here is from genome assembly GCA_963971145.1 of Sussaba pulchella. Classification (NCBI taxonomy): domain Eukaryota; kingdom Metazoa; phylum Arthropoda; class Insecta; order Hymenoptera; family Ichneumonidae; genus Sussaba; species Sussaba pulchella. Next base: position 1,468,581 of record OZ020167.1, read on the forward strand.
CAATGGTTTTCGTGGAATCGCAATCGAGCGTGAAGGTTTTGTTTTTAATTCTCGGAATATGGCGAGCTTGATTTTTAGGTGCGTTGGGAATTTTGCTAGAAATTAATTTAGGATTTTCTTTTGGGGAACATCAATTTTTTTTCGGCATCTTTATGACGGAAAGAAAAATGTTTTGATGAAAAGGTCGATAATTTATATGGCAGAGTCTTTTTTATTTTTGTTATAATTGGAGTCATATGCGAACAGTGTTTTTCGTATTCCAGTGGTAAAATTTATTGCCAGGAAGTTGTGAAAATTGTTAATTACGGATTGAAAATAAATCCAAGCAGAAAAATCCTTCGTTTCTAAATTTTTGATGAAAAATTAAACACGTTGCGCTTTTTTGTACCACAAAAATATTATTAGTCACACACACGAAATAAAACAAAATGTTTTCCATCAATTATATAAAAAACCATAAAAATCCGAATCTTTCCAAAAATTGATTCAATGATATGGCTTCATTAATAATTTTAAACGACCTCGTCCGATTGATTCAAAAATGTTTTGCAAATAGAAAAAACGATTTCAGCTCAAAACATTATTGTAGAAACAACAAACCCGTAAATTTGTAACTTATCAAAAATTATTTCGATCTTCTGTAATTTTATAATCAGGCTGCAGACGATGCTGAGTTTAAAGTGCGTCGAACATCGACATGACCGCGGGTCTTGTCTTGGTGCGTTTCTGCGGTGGTCTTTCCCGTTAAACAGGCACACACACATACGAAGAGAGAAAGAGAGAGAGAGAAAAACACGCGTAAACTAGTGATCACGAAATCGGAGAAGCAAAGTTGCGCGTTATTTGTTCAAGGACGCGAGTCGGAGAGGAAGCACGGCAACGCGATATCGTGGTTTTGCCTTTAACACTGAAATCATTATTCCCGTGGTAAGAAGCAGCCGGTTGTATAACACACGTTGGAATTATTGGACTCGCCGCGTTTTCGTTGCTCAGTATAGAAGGAAATCATTCCGTAATCTACCGGATTTTTACGTTAAGAGGCCCACCCAAATATAGGCCAATCTGGGCCTTAAAGCATCCGTGTGAGGCCTTATTGTATACTATACGCCAAAGCCTGATATGAAGCCTTTAACTGGGTCTATATTCTAATTTTAATTTCTGAATAGAAGCTCATGGGCATTTATTTGAAGACAAATAATAACGCGCTTTCATTGAAAAAAAAATCCATTCTTAAATAAAATTAATAACTTTTGATATTGTTTTTAATATTTTATTGGCTTTTCGTGCGCTTTTTCGCGCTTTCATGAAGACTAACCTTTCATTTATTCAATAAATGATAAATATTATTTATCGTATAATATTATTTATGATAATATTATTATAATATATATCATATAATATTATTCAATGATGATATTATTTATAAATAAATATTATTTGAAAATAAACTGGTTTCCGTTATGAAGCCGATCCGGCTTCTATTTAGGCTAACATGAGACCCTTGAATGTGCAAGTATAAAATTCAAATTAATGGGTTTGTTATAGGAAAACTCCGACTCTCGTGCGTTGTCCGTGGCTCGCATTCTGATACAAAATTTAAGAAATTACGATCCTCAAGCGAATTCTTCGACGAAACTCCATGGCCTCCGCGGCACATTCAACGTGGACGGACAGCTGTGAAATAAACAATTTAGTCGCTCGACACTGCAGACAACTTTGATGTTTTCGTAACAATAGTTTCATCGCCGCTTCGATGTTTATTTGATTCTTCAAGGGGTTGCGACGCTCTTGAATTAAGCATTTTTATTATTTTTTCGTATATGATCCTCTTCCGGGAAGTGCGTGGAACGTGATGAAATGCTTTGTATCCGTTTGTCTCTCGGATTTTAAGAAATGCGAGGTTATTATCCGCTTGTTAATTTTTTCGTGTATTCGTAGCAAATCCGAGAATTAGTTCCAAGCAAGATGAAAATCATTAGAATTGTTTGAACCCTTAATCCGTAACGCAATTTTCGGGACCTTTAGTCTGTAAGCATGGGTCACTCATGCCTGGCGATTTGAAAAGTAATCGAAGGTGCTCTCAACAATTTCACAACATTCATGAAATCTTATCGACAATTTTAGTATAGATATCGATCATTATATTGCTGCAATAATTATTTGTTTTGACAATATAATCGTATGAACATATAAAAACTTGAAGAACACAACATTTCGATGAGGCAAGAGTGGCCCATGGTTACAGTTTAAGGGTTAAAATAGCTTCGATATCCACTCACGATAAATCTGTCTAATGACTGGGGAACCTCTTAAAATAGTTCAATTGGGGTCCGATTTGGTCAAATGTTTTTCGATAGCATACTTCAGATCTGAGAGCTGCCATAAGACATTATTTCTTTCGTGAGACACCCTAATACAGACGTGTCGATCGTTTCAACATTTATCGGCGACGTACGGTGGTATCATCCATCGCAAACACTGACAAATGTTCGTTAAGGGGGGGTAAGATTAATTCGACGAAAAAAAAGCATGTTTTTAAGATTTTTTTCTGGCGATACAAATAGTGTCAATTCATTCAATCAATTTCCATATAATAATACAACATTTAAACAATATTTTCCTAAATTTTCATTCCAAAATATTGAAAATTAAGCGGGTGACAGTGAATTTCCGGAGGCGCCTCGAAAAAGTCCGTGTTCACGATAACGCGAAATCTACTGGAGCAATCGTTTTGAAATTTTTAACACTACTTCTTCACATAATTTACCAGGTATTGTCGTGAGCTTTTTTTTAAAAATAATAATTATTAATTTTACAGCAAGAAATTAGCTGATTTTTATAACGAAAATCGGGTTTGCTTCCAAGTGCTACAAAAAAATCAAAAATTGAAATTAAAAAAAATCCCCCTCGTGATTACCTCGAGAAACATCTCCTTTAACGAATGCATTTTTATTTTTTTGTTTAAGATAATTCTTTTGCGAGTTATGATGAACACCGCAAAGCAACTTTTTTTCGAGGCGCCTCCGGAGATTCACTGTCACCCGCTCAATTTTCAATATTTTGGAATGAAAATTTAGGAAAATATCGTTTAAATGTTGTATTATTATATGGAAATTGATTGAATAAAATTACACTATTTGTATCGCCAGAAAAAAATCTTAAAAACATGCTTCTTTTTCGCCGAATTGACCTTACCCCCCCCCCCCCCCCCCCCCTTAACGCGGCCCTCGGAGTCTCGAAAACATTTTTCCGATAGTCGAAAGATGCACGAGCGATCGCTTCGTGATATCGATGGTTTCTTTCACCTAGAAATAGCGACTGCACAAGCGAACAACAATCCCGAAAAAAAAAAAAAACAATCTATCGCTTTTCTACATTCGCACGGGAGCTTCTTTGTCAACGTTCAACGATACTTTTTTTCCGACTATGAAAAATCGCAGTGAAAATTTTTCACGTACACGTTTAAAGAAAGAAGAAAAAAAAACGTTATTATTTTACCAATAATTTGTACATCGTGTTGTACGAGTTGTCGGCGAGGTAAATGTGACTAACGTTAAGTTACGTCGCTCTTGTCGTTAATCTACCCTCGTTTCCCGAGGGATATAAAACGCGAACGACCTCGCCGTACCGCGTGGCCATCTCTCTCTTTCTCTCCCTCTCTTTCTGCGCGAATGAGCTTCTCTCCCCCGAACTTTTCGACCGAAATAAACGCTCGTGAGTTTAATTTTTCGAAGCGATCGAGATGCGAACAGCCGGAAAAGTGGAAGCTTCGGGGATGTGAATGTTGGGGCCAATGTCGATGAAGAAATTTAACGAAAAAAACAAAAGACAAATAATGGAGAAATACGGAAGCGCGAATTTTTTGATTTTTTCAATGTGTTCGGAAAAGTTGAATATTCCGAAATAAGCAATAATCAAATGTGTTTTCTGAAAATTTGACATCATTCTGGGCCCTTAAGGGAGCAATCCTCTGTAATATTTTAGGGAAATTGAATTAATTTTTCAATTTTCAAATTCTGAAAAATACATTTATCGGAAATGTTGTCTATGAGATTAATGGAGAAATTCAGAAAAATGGATGAGTTACTTCAGTTGGATTCTCACGAATTAATAAGTTACAATTAATGATCCTAACCTTAGCACTATACATGACGCTCTGCAAGAAACGTTTAACGATATTTTCAGATTTTTATGCTAGCGATAGACTTTGACTTATTACGGTGCAAAGAGAGCCGTGAATGGGCTATGTTTGCTATGTGGCCCGAAACCTTCAAACGCGTTAATCTCAAAACGAGAATTTTCACCTGCTTATCAGCGAATCAAAGAATCCATGTATCCCATTGATACGATAATGTCTCATTTTGTTTAAAAAAAAAAACCTGGCTCTATCGCATCACATAGGTTACTTTCTTGATGACGTTTCCCCCAACTTTTTTTCATGGTTGAAGACTATTGAAGACATTTAAATTTAGAAAAGAAAATTCGAAGCCCCGCAGTCGTTATTGTTTGAGCTAAAAATATTTCTTCACGTAAAGCAATAAAAGTCTGATATAAAAATAACGAATAAATCTTTTCTATTTTATAATTTCGTGTGTACCGAATAGATGAATTGCTGTCAACCAGGTTGGGCATATTTTTCTTTACAGTAGTAAGTTCTAAGGGCAGGATGAGGTGCGAAGGGCGGACCAAATGATTGTTGATACAAGTTTATCATCTTCTACATATATGGACAAATTGTGATAAATATTTCAGATAGACCTGATATCTGTGATATATCAGATAGACAGGTCGCAGACACGTCAAGCAGCGAGGAAGCGAAAAGCAACCGGATCACCGGAAAAAATAAATTATTAGCACGCGTCCAAGGTCGATTTCAACAATGTAATTTGATTAATAAATGTTTGAAGAATTTATTCCCGTTTTATAATGAGTTAACCAGATGTACAGATTTGTTTCAATACTCACTGCATGGGAAGTATATTATAATTTCGATCCCTTTTTCATAAAACCGATTACCTGTTTCAAAATATAATAATGTCTAGGATTGCCCCCAATGAAATTTCAGAGATTCTTGTTCCAGATTATGGAGAAAAATGGTTTGTCCGGAAATGTTTGCAATTACGCTGGATTTTTTTTCTCCCGTATTTAAAAAATCACCTCGACCAAACTTCGCAGATGTCTAGAGCTGGTATCGAGGTATTTCAGAAAAAAAATTTAGCCAAATCGCTATATACCAAATTTGAAATTTTCAAATTTGAAATTTTCAAAAATTGGCGAATTAATCGCAAATTTGATTTTTCATTTCAGGATAAGATTCTGTATTCAATTGAGAAAACAATGACTCCTTGTTCGTTAATTTATCTCAATTAAGGGCAGAGTTATGTGCTTTCAAAGTTTCCATTGCACGAAAATCTGCAATATTTTCAAAATGCCGTATCTTCACCAAAAATCAAAATATCGAAAAGTTCTTGAAATTAGGTCTGTTCTTTGTCGATACCAAAAAACTGCCCAAGTTTGAACAGAATCGGCGAGGTCGAGGGTCAACTGCTGGTCGAAATGGGATGAAACGACCCTTTAGTTAAAAAAATTGTCAAAATTGTTCATCTTCCAGCTCGTTACAGTGGGTTGCACCCTCAAAGCATTATTTCCGGTCGTTGCGAATTCGGATTGCGCGAAATTTCACTAGCATTAGCTTCGAAGAATTACTTCGTCGAGAAAGGATAAAGTTTTTATAAGCTTTATTCAACAACCTCACGGTACGATAACTCAAGAAGGATTTGTGTGATATGACAACGTTGACCGCCATTGCCGTCCGTGGAGTTTCGACAATGCCGACGCCTGGGACCTCGGAAAAGCGATAGTAACGCCGCGAGGGAGCGAGGAACTCGGGAAATGGACTAATTACGTTTCACAGGAACCGCACAGCGACGTACAGTGCTTTGAGACCGCTTTCGTATGGCATTCACCAGTCCGAGAAATTCCGCGGAGGCGGTTTAGTCACGGAGAGACGACGATGGCCAACCGGACTGTCGCTATCACGAGCCAAATTATACTCGCGTATTACGTTCCCATTGCTCCACAAAGAGCCAAAGGATTTTTCCGACGAGGGACCAACCCGAATACAGCCCGATCTCGGCCTATATTCGTGTTTATTTTCCAAATAAAATTGATTTGCAATTCTCGCCTTGCTATTATTATGTCTCTT
>OZ020167.1:1474985-1718613 GCA_963971145.1 Sussaba pulchella
GAACAGTTTCCGTGTATGCAACGTTAACCGAGCAATTGAATAAACGAATCCATGTGTCATGGTCAACCGTGCCATGAAAACCAACAAGACACGAGACCGCCGGATGATGAATAACATGCGATGTTTTATGCAACAGTGACTATGCAACATTGAAAAATAGAAAAATACGAAAAACAAAGTGTCAGTGATACCAAGACAATTAGCCTTGGATACTGACAAATACATGTCCTTCTCATTTCAACTATAATTATAATAATCACAATTCGATATTTGAATGAAACAATAAAATAATTTCTTTTTTTTTTAATATAATGAAGTGCTTGTTAAATATTGTAAATATTTCATAGACGGAATAATAAAATATCTCATTGGCAGCCTCCAATAAAATTATTTTTTAACGAATTATTTTGACAATCAAGTCGTCGTAGCTTGTCAAAATATTCCTACCCTCTTTTCGTAATAAACCATGCTTCTTTATCAAGATCCTTGATTTTCACGATAAAGAAAAAAAGATTTGCAACATACTTAAAAGTTGTTAAACGTCTGGAAACGTGGTTTACCTTTTTGATATCTCTGTACGTAGAAAAATTCAAAATTGTTAGAAATAAAAAAAAATTATGACCATTGGCTATTTTTGAAATTCCAAAATGCACAAAGAAAAAATAACAAGAACTCTCGCTGTGTTCTACAATTCATAAATCGTAGAACACAACGACAAAGAAAATTTTATCCGGTCTGACCCATGAATTGTACGACTAGGGAAACGTCAAAGTTATTATTTCAATGAAATAATCGTTAACAGAAATTTACAAAAACCATAATCGAAAGATAAGTATGTTGATTTGAAATAATTTCCAGAAATCTATAAGACCTAGGACTTTTGTTCTAATTTTTCTTTTGTTCTAGTTTTGTAAATAAGGAAGGGGAGGACTGCACTTTTTTCGCATATTTCCCATGATATCTTTTTCAAATACGCTATTTAAAACAATGAAAAAAAATATTTTTGTTTACCAAATAACAAAACCTTTCAAATGATACATAAAATTCCAAAAAAAAATTTAAGTTTCTAATTTGCCCTCCACCTTGATTCTTCTATTAATATTTCCAAGTGTTAACTACTGCAAAACATGTGGATTAATAAGATGTAGCACAATGCCAAATTTAAAGTTTCTACGTCGCATGGTCGCTGAAAAACTTGCCTGTGACAGACAAACGTACAAACAGACATGAGAATGATCTTCCGTTCAGTTTTGCGATATGGGACCCTGAAAAAAGCAACTTTCAAAGTTTCGGGACCAAAAAAAGGTACAAACTGCGTCCGGTACCAATTTATCCGATATTCCATCAAATCCTCGGATTAAACCCAGATACCAAAAGAGATAAGACACGGGACTCTGCGAAATCGATAGCTACCTTCGTTCGAAACGTTCACGTCCATAATTTCACACTATAATCATCGGTAAAAACCAACGGATTGAGAATTGAGACGTTGATTTCACTACGCGGTTAGGAAAAAATATAAAATGTTGTTTTTTTTTTTTCCCACGATTTTCACGTTTTCGGTAAAATGAACTTCCATCGCGGAACACACGAGATCCAGAAGAGCATATAACGCAACCGATGTACAGTGACTCACGGGATTCCAATGGATTTAAAAATAAATATTACTCCAAGCGAAGACCGAAGTACGCGTTAGGACCGTGAACTCGTTTCGTATTATTATTTTTTTTTCTTTTTTTTTTATTTTTTTTTTCCTTTTCCTTTTTTACGCTACGTCGAGATATATGAGTTTGATCCTATGCCGACGGTCGATTAACCGGATGTTTTTAAATTCGACGGTCATTGCCTCAATGGCCTTCGAATGCTACACTCGTCTGTCGTAGTCTGAATTTTTCACATCCTCAGTGATTCGAATCAATCAGTGCCACCGAGAAGAAACGGAAAAATCAACCGAACAAACTCTTTCTCGTTATCTTTGATTCCGATAAGGATCTTTCCTCCTGCGTATTCTCCATGTTTCATTTGCGTCATTATGGTTTAATCGTAAACTGTGAAAAGCACTAAAAAGGTGGGAAAATCGAAGGGGCCACAGCCCCTATCAGACGAATCCACCCTTCGTTCCAAGGTCAAACGATAAAGATGCCACGACCTCGCCGAATCAGGGGGGTGGCGCTTCGATCGCTAATTTTTTTTTTTTTTTTTTTTTTTTTTTTTTTTTTTTTTCATTTCAAACGTTTCTCATCGAAATTTGTACGACAATTGTATCGTCGACACTGATCGAATCGACGCGAAACACGTTTTTTGATTATTGCGATTAGAAATTTTCGGTTATCGTCGACGAAACGAGATTACAATGGGCTTCGGGAGTTATCACGAACGTACGAAGCGCCCTATAAGGGCCCTTATCGTAATACTGGCGGAGGCAGAGACAGAGAGTTGATACCGCGTATCTCAGTCACCATTGCGAATTCGTTTTTCATTACACAGGTTTACACGCGTGTCACTGTATCGGTGAACAGTCGATATCGAAAATCGTGGCATCACGTTTCAATACAACGTGGGGCTATACTCAATCGTCAAAAACAGACGATAAAAAAAATTATATCGTGTATCACTATATGATATTTCAAATATTCAAATATAGAATATAAATATAATAACAATAATATAATACAATATAGAAATATATAAAAATAATATAATAAAAACGATAAAATATGATTATATTATTATATTTTTTTTTATTTGTTTATTTATATATATATTATAAAATAATATAATAATATAATCTTATTTTATCGTATTTATTATATAATTTTTATATATTTGTATATCATATTATATTATTGTTATTATATGTATATTCTATATTTGGATATCATCTTATTTTATCGTATTTATTATATTATTTTAATATATTTGTATATTATATTATATTATTATATATATTATATAATTATTATATAATATAATATATTATATTATATTATATTATATAATAATTATATAATATATATAATAATATAATATGATAATATTATTTTTATTTGTTTATTTATATAATATAATATATTATATTATATCATATAAATAAACAAATAAAAATAATATAATTATATAATCTTATTTCGTCGTATTTATTATATAATTTTTATATATTTGTATATTATATTATACTATTGTTATTATATGTATATTCTATACTTGAATATTTGAAATATCATACAGTGATATATACACAATATAATTTTTTATCGTCTGTTTTTATATATGTTTTTAATATATATATATATATTTTTAAAATTAGAAAATACGACGAATTCGATAAATTATCCCTGTTGGTGAAAACGTAGCACGGCGATAAATGATGAAGATGAAGAGATGAAAACGTAGATGCAACGAAGATGCAACGTCGTCTCTCGTACCTGGGAGAGGGATGGTTGTCTCCGCAATAATCGCGATTGAAAGGATCCCGGGGTATCGATGGTGTGCTGTCGGGCGAGCGGAGGATGCGGAGGTGCCACGGAACCCTGGCGAAACCAGGGTAACGATATCTTTCGTCTGGCCTTCTGTACGATAGTCGCCGGCTTACCAGCCGGTGACGACATTGCGGCAAGCTGCGGGGAGTCCCCCCGAATGCGGGATTTCCTTCTCACTTATTTCTCTTTATTTTATTTTTTTCAATTTATTTTTTTCAATTTTCCGAATATTACGAGTGATTTTTAATAACGATTCGAACAAATTATCTTTTTTCCATCGATGTTCGGGTAATTTTTATCATTCCTAGATCTTGGACATTTATTATGTATATATATATTTTTTTTAAAATTCTCTTTTACTTCCTAATTGATATTTGGTCTGGTCACAGTTGTCAAAAATGGACGTTGATACGCGTTAATACACCGTAAACACGAGATTCTCAAGGCCTTGGAGAAACCGTAAAATCTCGGAGCTGTTACCACCTCGAGACGAAATTTTTTTTAACGTCAAACTCCCTCGAAACGTCGTCCATCGACGCACCATCCTCATCCCCGGAATCAATCGAGATAAACTCGATCATCTTTATCTCCGTCGATTGATCAGACAATTTATTCGTTTTGTTTATTTTTAAAAAATTTAATTATATTTTTTTAAACGAGCCGGCGATTCGTTCCTCGCCGGACCAGTTGGATGCTGGAACGGCTCACGGAGTCCGGCCGACCCGAGAGTCGCGTCCGTACTGATCCGTTGTCCGATCCAAATTTATTGGATTTATCACTCGCGAAAATCCTAACGCGCACAAACGTCATTAATTAACCGGACAACGGTCATCGTTGCGATGTAAAATGATCCCCGGGGCATCGGCGCGAACCGACAACCGCCGGGAGCGAAACGTTAACGATGAGATAAAATTCTCTTTGCACGGAAATCTCGCGTGCGGATCTCGCCGGTGCGGCCGCCGTACCGTGCGGGAAAAACACCGACGGTTACCCTCGCCCAGCCACCGGGAGAGCTTTACACCAGCGCGGTTTCCTCTCTCTCTCTCTCTCTCTCTCTCCTCTTCTCCGTTCCATCGTCGGGGACGACACATGCGCGCGAATAACGCCGAAGAAAACGAAACGGGTAGGAGTAGGGCGAGCGAACCTTTTAATCATCACGCGATACCGGTCGCGTCATTCGACGACTCGTAGTCATTTTTTTTTTGGGTCAATTCTTCGATTATTCGTTGAAAAAAAATGTTTTGAACGAAAAGTTGAGTAATTTTTTTTTTTTTTTTTTTTTTTCCTACTGATTTTAAACATTCGGAATTTTTTTTTTTGGTTCAATTCTTCGATTATTCGTTGTGAGAAAATGTTTGAAAAAAAGGTTTTTTTTTTTTTTTTTTTCTACTGATTTCGAACATTTGGAATTATTTTTTTCCCAAGCAAGTTTTGAGTTTGGAAATTGTTGCCCGGAGGTTTTAATGTGGAAGATTTTGAAGCTTACTCGACGATTTGTTTTTTTCTTTATTTTTTTGTGGGGTTGGGGGAAATAAAATTATGCAATGAAATGCAATTGCTTCATTAATCCGTCGGTAATTGAGACATAAATCTACCGCCGATGAAATGTCTTGGATGAAAATAAGTCAGGACGGAATTTTTTACTGCATTAAGAAAAATAATAACAACGATAATTATTATTATTATTATCATCATACCCGAATACTAAGAGCTAACAGGATAAATAAAATCCCAATGAAATCTAAAATCTCTAGAATCCTTCAAACGATTTTTCAAAGAATTCTCATGGAAAACCTTGTTTCCATGAGAATCTCAAATGTAATTAAAACGTTAAGAATTAACTATTATGAAGAAAATCCTCGAAGCTGTGATAATCCAATGGTGTAAAGTTATCCGAAAATGTATGTAGTTATTATAATTAATAATTCTATTTAGCCCTATGATCTCCAGAATTGTTTAAATTTATACGATTCAAAAATAAATGAAGAAAAATAATAATAATAATAATAATAATAACGATAACAATAACAATAATAATAATAATAATAATAATAATAATAATAATAATAATAATAATAAAAAAAAAATAATAATAATAATAATAATAATAATAATAATAATAATAATAATAATAATAATAATAATAATAATAATAATAATAATAATAATAATAATGATAATAATAATAATAATAATAATAATAATAATAATAATAATAATAATAATAATAATAATAATAATAATAATAATAATAATAATAATAATAATAATAATAATGATTTGCCGATTCACAGGCGTCTAACGCAGGTATCGCGCGGTAACCATGAGAACACCAATCATCAGTCGGCATGGACACGGACCATGGATGAATAAAGTGAGTGGGCGAGATGAAAAGAGGTGGAGAGGGAGAGAGAGAGACGAAGTTTCGCTGCGGATGCTGCAGCTCGTGCGCTGTTCTCTGCGGTAGAAACAGCGTCGGCGTCTGCTCGGTAGGATCGATCCCGGAGCGAGAGCCGGGTCGCCTCCGATGTTCGGGGTTTGTTTTTGCCGCTGCCGTGTGCCGGTGTCGACCCCCGGGTTCGATCCAGGAACCACCCTGCCGCCACCACCGCAGTTTCCGCTCATTTCCCAACACCCCATAAAACCCACTGCTGTTCGTACTTTTCGTCTTATTTTAACGTGTGACATTTATTTCGAAACTTCAAGCGATGACAAATCTCTGTCATTATTACTCGTCTCTTATACGTCCCAAATTTTTGATTATTATTTTGCTTGTTTTTCTTTTCTCTCTTTTTTATTTTCATTATCATTTTTTCTTTCTTTCTAGTTTGTTTTTTCTCTCTTTTCGTTTCGATCGTTTCTACAAATCCATGTCATTATTACTCGTCTCTTATACGTCCCAAATTTTCGATTATTATTTTTTTTGTTTTTCTTTTCTCTCTTTTTTATTTTCATTATCATTTTTTCTTTCTCTCTAGTTTGTTTTTTCTTTCTTTTCGTTTCGATCTTCTATTGATCTTTTATTTTTCGTTTTTCTTTTATTTATTTTTATTTCGGTTTCATTTTCTTCATTTTCTTGGACACGATGGATCTTTCGACCAGTCGGCTCTCGGAGAGCTCCGACTTAGGGTGCTGACCTCTTTAGCATTTTTTTGCGACGGTTTTGGGATTTATTTATCCGAGGATATTGAGAGATTCGCGCACTCTAACGACGCCGAGAATTTTAAATGCTCGGCACTTCGGTTGCACTTTCGACCTATCGACTATACGCGGGTCACAAGAATAAACTGCGGACGATCGTCTCTCATCTTCTCCTCGGATTTAAAAAAAATGTTTACGTTTTTTTTTTTCATATTTTCTATTACTCGTCAAACGATTTGTAGTTATTTCAAACGTTATCGTCAACATTTCCAGAATTATGCAACTGAAGATTGACGATATTTTGAGATTTTTTTTTTTTTCGCAGTCGTGGCAATGAAAACTGTTTTAGTTTATTATTGCAGAATTAAATATTCATGGATTCGTATCGTGCTTGGGAAATTACACGTTCGGAGAGGTAGCAGAATTTTATTCGCTCGGTCAATTATTCTGTAACTTTGGGACATTGATAAAAGAAAAAGGGAAGAAAAAATACTACGAAATACGACGTTCAACCAGCAAGCAAACTTCGATTTGCTCAGTTAATTATCCTGAATTTTTAAGACATTGAAAAAAAAAAGATCGAGAAAAGAATTCTGCAAAATAAGGCGTTTCACCAGTAAGCAAACTTTGATTCGCATGATCAATTTTCCTGTTATTTCAGATTGTAAAAAAAAAAAGAAAAAAGAAAAAAAAAGAGAACTTAATTCGTAAAAAAGGACAAAACGTAAGCAGCGACCACCGCAAACGTCGAGATAATAAGTTAACCGATGCGTGAAACCCGGATAACAATAATCCGATTTCACACAATCGCGAGGGTGAATTAATTCGCGTGGAAACTGATCCACCGAAGCTTCAACGAGAATTTTACGTTCATCCGCGATTTTTGCGAATTTTAATTATTTTCTCGTTATCACTCGAAATTTTCGCTGTTATCGAGCCAAATTAATTGTCACGGCATGAATGATGAACGAGAATGACTCACCTTGTCGGAATCCGTGGTATTGGTGGAACCGAACGAGGCCAAAGAATTACGATCGAGATTCTCGACGCTGTCGTCGAGGGATGCGCATTCCTCGAGGTCACGGGACGAACGTTGACTCGAACTCTTCTTCGCCGGGCTCTTCGGCATGCTAAGACTGAAATAAGTCTCTTGAATAACCTCCCGCAAACGTTTGACCCACAGTTGCTTCGCCTCGAGAGAATTTGCCCGTAGAACTACGCGTCCGTCGCTCGTGGGCGATCTTCCCGTCCAAACCGCGAATTTGCACTCGTCGCCTTCTATGTGCTCCGTCACGCCGAGTTCCGACGTCATCAAACGACTTTTGTAGATATATTTCACCTGAGAATGAAAATAATGGAACGAAAAAAAAAATTATCATTTGTGATTTTGTGGTCGGCTTCGGTATTTCTCGCAGCAGTCGCGGGGATGTAATATTTTCCGATGAAACGTCGAAGTATTGGCGGAAGAAATCGGATACGAATATTTTTTTCCCCAATCTCAACGATATAAACATTTTTTTTTCTATTAATCGGTTAATTAAATAAAAAAGTTTTGAAAAATCTGGTTATACTGCTTGCCCCCCCCCCCCCCCCCCCCAATTTGTAAGATGTAAAAAATAATTTCCTTATGACTCGGTCATTTCAATATCGGTACAATAAAAAATCAGTTTTCGATATTTTTTTTCCAATTGCAGATCTGAAATTTTTTTTTCTATGAATCAGTAAATTAAATATTAGTTTTAAAAAATCTGGTTATACTGCTTGCCCCCAATTTGTAAGGTGTAAAAAAATCCCCTATGGCTCGGTCATTTCAATATCGGTAGAAAAAAAAATCAGTGTTCGATATTCTTTCCCCAATTGCAAAGATCTAAAAAAATTTTTCTATGAATCAGTAAATTAAGTATTAGTTTTAAAAAATCTGGTTATACAGCTTGCCCCCCAATTTGTAAGATGGAAAAAAATCCCCTATGACTCGGTCATTTCAATATCGGTAGAAAAAAAATCAGTTTTCGATATTCTTTTCCCAATTGCAAAGATCTAAAAAAAATTTTCTATGAATCAGTAAATTAAGTATTAGTTTTAAAAAATCTTGTTCTACTGCTTGCCCCCAATTTGTAAGGAGTAAAAAAACCCCCTAGACTCGGTCATTTCAATATCGGTAGAAAAAAAAATCAGTTTTCGATATTTTTTTCCCAATGCCAAAAATCTAAAAATTATTCCCTATGTTTCTTTCGTAATTTTAACAATCTAAAAAATATTTCTCCGAGTCGGTCAATGAATTATTTTTCAAAGGAATCGTGATTCAAAGTTTTTTTTCCAATCGCAACGATCCAGAAAATATTTTTCTATCAATCGATAAATTAAATATCGGCAAGAAGGAAAATATCGCACTTTGATATTTATAATTTATTTTCCCACGTGCCAGCGTTTGATGAAAGAATTATCGTTAACGTAATTTTTTTTTCTTTCATATAAGAGTGCATAAATGTTTGTACCTTGCCAGCGGAATCTTTGACTTCTTTGCTAAATAAAAGATAGAGTTCGAAAAGAAATATGTGACGATCACGTCCTTTGCGTATCAATTGTTTCGGATCCCACACGGTGAAAGAATCCTGTAGCACAACATCACCGAGGGTGTCTATCCTCACGTCGCAGCCTTCCAACAGACTCAAGTGTAAGGCATCGTTTGCTTTTTTAGGCACATTTAGCATTACTTCCAAACCATCTTTGATTTCACCCTGCCCTTCTTGACAGCACGCCTAATTCCACGTAAATCAATCAAAAATATTAATTTTTTCCTTTTCATTATCGTAAATTATTGATTCGCAATTGCGAGATTTTTTTATATTTTCGTGGTAAATCGATTAAAATTGCGTACCTGCAAATCTTTCAGCAAGAGCTGATACTTCGTAATCCTTTGAACGGGTTTTATTAGGTACGCGGCTATTGGATGTTCGACCCGATGTCGCCGTTGTAAATCTTCGAACCAACTGCCACCGTGAGCCACTAAAAGTTGATTGCTCTCCGGTTTATTTTTACAATACATCACGTACATGTCGAATTTCGCCGCCTGTAAAAAAATTCATTCGTGTCTCAAATGTTTCATCATTTATGTAATATTCATCGACGAAGATCAATCGGATAATGAAATACCGTAGATAAATAAAATTGAAGAATTAAAAAAAAATAGTTTCATATAAAATATAAATATAACTATTCGTACCCAAGTAACGAAACAATGGCCGACGTCTTCCGGCATGGTCTCGTACTTTTCCAATTCACGAAGAAATATATCGCAATGAAACTGATAAATTTCCTCCATATTGCTGAATATAATAGATTCTCGTCCTTGCAATCCTGTTGGCACAACGCCTCGTCCATTTCGAGTTTCTTCGAGGAAACAACGAATGCAAGTTTCCAAATCCTTTACGTACGTTCTCTCGGTTTGCAAGAGTTCCGCCATGATGAATCTTAAAAGATTGATCAACATCGGTTACAGAAATGATGGATTAGAGGGATCCTTATATGGGATTCGGATTAATTATGACAGGTCCCTGCCCTGTCATAATTATGTAAGATTTTTTCCTGGCGATACAAATAGTGTAAATTTATTTAATCAATTTCCATATGATAATACAACATTTAAACAATATTTTCCTAAATTTTCATTCCAAAATTTTGAAAATTAAGGGGGTGACAGTGAATCTCCGGAGGCGCCTCGAAAAAGTCCGTGTTCACGATAACGCAAAATCTACTGGACCAATCGTTTTTAAATTTTTAACCCTACTTCTTCACATAATTCACCAGGTATTGTCGAGACCTTTTTTTTTTAATAATTATTAATTTTACAGCAAGAAATTAGCTGATTTTTATAGCGAAAATCGGTTTTTTTGCTTCCAAGTGCTACGAAAGAATCAAAAATCAAAATAAAAAAATCCCCTCGTGATTACCTCGAGAAACATCTCCTTTAACGAATGCATTTTGATTTTTTTGTTTCAGATGATTCTTTTGCGAGTTATGACGAACACCGCAAAGCAACTTTTTTTCGAGGTGCCTCCGGAGATTCACTGTCACCCGTTCAATTTTCAATATTTTGGAATAAAAATTTAGGAAAATATTGTTCAAATGTTGTATCATTATATGGAAATTGAGTAAATAAATTTACACTATTTGTATCGCCAGAAAAAAATCTTAAAAACATGCTTCTTTTTCGCCGAATTAACCTTACCCCGCCCTTAAACGCGACTGTAAAAATCGTTTGATTACTCACTCTTTTCGTCGCGCCGAACGACGTTTCTCCTCGTTGAGTTCCTTCAGATCTTTTCCCTTGATCTTTTCCTCCAACAAAGGATCGGAGTTTCGGTCTATCG
This sequence comes from Sussaba pulchella, assembly GCA_963971145.1. Classification (NCBI taxonomy): domain Eukaryota; kingdom Metazoa; phylum Arthropoda; class Insecta; order Hymenoptera; family Ichneumonidae; genus Sussaba; species Sussaba pulchella. The sequence goes on from OZ020167.1 coordinate 1,485,976, forward strand.
AAAGATCCTTGTGGCCGTCGTCGGACTGTATACCCAAATCGTCCTCGATCTGACTCTTGTAACAATCCATTCGCATACTAAAGTCCTTGTAACGCTGATCCACCTCGGCCACCGACTGTTTTATCGCCGCAGCGTGAGCGTGACCCTTCTCGACCAAATTGTCCGCCAATTGAATGAGCAATTTTACTCTTTCCCGCGTCTCCTACACGATCGAAACATCATCACAAATCGTTAAAAACACATCAATCGAATCAAATATTTTTCTATTCAATATAAATTTTATTTCCTTTATTTCTAAATATTACGAAATTTTGATTATTTTTCATATTTTCGTGGATAAAATAAGCTGCTACGAACATCGCTGGGTGGCTTTACTTTGTGAAAGCTCGAGTTTGCTTTGTGCCACTTGGCAGAGCATTGGGGTTTTCAAAATATATTGAGCAATATGACGATGTCGTCATGAGCTGTCTTTAGAGTAACGAAATATTCATTCCCAACGAATTTACGTACTTACCACGTTCGAAACGAAATATCATTTTTTATTCGAACGTTAAACATGTACGAAGATTTTTTTTTAATTACCTTTGCCGCGCCTTTGAACTCGTTGTGTTCCTGAAGAAGCTGTTCATTCTCCAAACGATTTTTTCCCACGTTTGTGTGGGTCGCCAGATATAATTCACCGGTTTGGCTGATCCATTCGAGCGCCTGTTTGGCGCTGCGTTCGAACAGTACGTACTGATGACACTGATCCAGACGTTTTTTACGCTGGGTCCAATATTCCAAAACTTTATTTTCCTTGCTTCTCAACTCTTCGAGGATATCTGCGGGGAAAAATCAATAATAATCAGTCGAAATTCCTCAGCTCCGGATTTTTAAGGTATTACTGGATGGTTACTGATAAATGTCAGAAATTCTTGAAAATTTGAGAAATTATAGTTTTTGATTGAATAATAATACATGAATTATTCAGATTTTTTCACTAAATGGTTTAGGAGTTATAAATTTGTGAATTTAACACGGTCTGTTATGGGAGAGACGCTTCCGAAGACGTTAATGACTGCGAAACGAATGGAACTGAATGTCAGAAAATTCTGAAAATATTATATCATCAAGATTTAGGATCGACAGATAGATTATGCTTAGTTTCAAATTAATCGTCTGAGTAATTGTCGAGAAAATTATTGGAGTAATGAACCGAACCCCCTTTTCAGCCGATGTTTTTTTATTCCTCCGAAATTGAAAGGAGTTAAAGTATGACTAGAAATAGTGGTTGACTACAAATCGTAGGCCTCTAGGTTTATTTCTCACTATACTTCTGTAATTCTTTATTTTTACTACTTTCGAAGGTTTCGAGGCGTGGTGAGTCTTTATTTCTGAATTAATTTGATGTTGTTACGAGTGTTTTGAAACGGAATTTTCCCGTTCTTTCACATAAAATTATTATACCATAGTAGCAAAAAAAATTTCTTATGATTTGAGGCAAAAAAACACAAACAACTTTACATCTCGAAAAGAGCTATTTTTGTTTCGGTCCCAATTTTTTGTAACCTTCCCATGACTATTCTGAAAATACTGTATAAATTTCGTGATGGAACTCAGAAATTTACGGTACCCAGAAATTTGGGAATATCATGCAAAATCAGAAATACCCGTATTTCTGTATTTCTCATTTATTATAATATTCCCAAATTATTATAATATTCCGAAATTATTGTTAAATATTAAAGAATATTATAAAAAATCAGAATACAGAAATACGGGTATTTCTGATTTTTCATAATATTCCCAAATTTCTGGGTACCGTAAATTTCTGAGTTCCATCATGAAATGTATACAGTAGCTTCAGAATAATCATGGGAATATTACAAAAAATTGGGACCAAAAAAAAAATATTCTTTTCCAGGTATGAAGTTTTTTGTCTTTTTTCCTCAAATCATAAGAAAACATTTTTGATACTGAGATCTTATAATGTTATCTGAAAGAACAGGAAAATTTCGTTCCAAAACACTCGTGACAACATCAATTTAATCCAGGAATAAAGACTCACCACGCCTCGAAACCTTCGAAAGTAGTAAAAATACAGAATTACAGAATTACAGAAGTATAGTGAGAAATAAACCTAGAGGCCTAAGATTTGGAGTCAACCACTATTTCTAGTCATACTTACTTCAATTCCTTTCAATTTCGAGAGAATAAAAAAACATCGGCTGAAAAGGGGTTTCGGTTCGCATGGAATACCCCATATAGATATAGTGGTGTTGCTCGTTGTAGCTCGTGAAGATGGTTATTTCCGTTGTACAGTAATTGACAAAACGTCAGTCAACCACGGGCCAATATCGTCAAATTTGACTTCAATTCTCATTAAAAGTAGATAATTAATATATCTAAGTGTTAATTTAATATTACTTCAGCTATTTGTAAGGCCAAACATGTACGGCATGATCCAGAATTGTCAATCCACGATTCGCCGGTTTTGGACTAACTTTTTGCCCGCAAATCCGTTCAGTAAGACCTTGATCTTGTCGGAATACGAATCGTGTTCTATGAAAAAATGTGACACTCACTTTTGACTTTGTTCTCAGATCCGGCGCTGCTCGTCTGATAACTGTAGAACTGAAGACTACGATTGGTATATTTGAGAAATGTTTCGGCGGTTCGTCGAACGAGCGTACAAGCTTTTAAAAAAGCTTCCTTCTGTTCCTGATGTTTACCAACGAGAGTCGGCACTTGACTGCCTTTTTCACCGGACGAGCACCAATCCTCGTCCCTTCTGTATTCACGTTCGAGACTGTCGAGGACCGATCTCACTTGTTCCGCGGTTTTGTAAAAATTTATACTCGCGGTAACGAGTTTGTGCCGTTCTTCGGCGCAAGTTACCAATTGTTGCCAACGTTTTGTCACGTCTTCGGCTACGTCCCTGATGCTTTTGGGATCGTAATGATTCGCGCTCACCAGAGCGTCAGCTCTGTGCTTGACCTGTCGATAAGTTATTGAAATATAAACATTAAGGTGTCTCGTGGAAATAAAACAAGGTTTCGTTGTTTCTTAGATTTGAAGTATATAATATTGGAAAACTTAATCTAAACCCGATCGTAATATTTGAAAAGCTTTCACAATCATCGTATAGATTTTTATAATAACTGTTTCTACTCTTCTACTTGTATCGAATCCAATTAAAAATCATTAATTCATTATATGGTAGTTTTTTCGGTTAAAAAGATTTTTGTAAGTTTTTATTAATAGTCGTTAATTTAAAAAAAAATATCATTGAGAAACCCACGATCTAGTTTAACCGAGCATTGTATCATGTTTCGCACTCAGTTTAAATCCCCGAATATTTATATACACCGAATAAATCGTTTGCAATGATTAAAACAATTTGTTTTCGCGTATTACTGAAATGAAAAATCGATATAGTGAATGCGGAATCTTTCATAATTGACCGAAATAAATTTTTTTCCGCTAGACAACCGAATTTACACAACATAAATTCGATGGTTACGGAACGAAGATGGAATTCGATGGTAATTTCGATGAGTAACGTACCTGAACCGCAGATGTATGAGTTTTCTCAATGGCCACTTGGAACTGTTCGTGTTCCAATCGAAGCTGCTCCGCGTCCGACAAATGTTCCGGCACTCGTAACGATGCAAGAAGCATCGCTTCACCGTTGCGTATCCAATTTGCCACGTGTGACGCGTCACCTTGCAATTGTACCAATTGAGCCGCTTGTTCCAGTCTGACCCGTCGCATTTCGGCGAGATCTTCGGCGTCCATCTCACGTTCGTTCAAAAATTCGAGAAGCACTTGAACCCTCGCCGAAGCACTGTGCTGACCGTCCGCCATTATGCAAACACCAGCTTGTTCCAATACCTTTAGTCAAACCGTTACGATATCGTTATTATTTCGAAATATATTCGTTCGATCCAATGTTTTATTGTTTTCTTTCCCACGATTTTTTTTTTTTCATCGTCACAATAATAATCATCGGTTGAAATTTAATCGAGAAAGGAAATTTTCTGATTATTTTTTGAATTCAACGAGACTTTTTCATTCGTATTGTGATCGAAATGTTGAAAAAATGTTTTTTACAATACAACGAGTAACTTTTATCGCACTGTGTAATAGGGTGGTTCTTAATTGGATGATGTCGGAATTTTCATGGTTTCCGCCTTCAAAAGTAATCAACGTAAATAGAAAAAAATTTGTCCGATAAGTCTAATCCAGGGCGACAAGCAATTTAATTTTATAGGGGAAAATGCGGGCATTTGGAATTTTGTTGGGGAAATTTTTTATTACTTCGAAACTATGCATGATAAAAAAATTTCCTCTGACGATTTTGTAGGAAATTTGATGCTCTGCAAGAAAGGTCTCCTGTAAAATTTTCGTGAATCTAATATTTATTAAGTAATTTGCAAAAAAAAATGGCTTTTCATGGCTGGCTTAAAAAAGCAAAAAAAACTATACATGATAAGAATATTTTATTCGACTGTTTTGTAGGAAATTGAATGCTCTCCAAAAAAGGTCTCTTGTACAATTTTTGTGAATCTAATATTTATTACGTAATTCGCAAAAAATGGCTTTTATGAACCAGCCATGAAAAACCATTTTTACGTAATAAATATTAGATTCACGGAAATTTTACAAGAAACCTTTTTTGTAGAGCATCGAATTTCCTACAAAATTGGTAAAGTACATTCTTTTATCATGCATAGTTTTGAAGTAATAAAAAATTTTCGATCGTCGACAAAAGATAGCGACCAATTTTTTTTTCTATTTACGTTGTTTACCTCTGAAGGCTAAAACCATGGAAATTCCGACATCACCCAATCAAGAACCACCCTACAACGTAACTATATAAACTTTTCATCTCGCGATCACACCGTAAACTAATTTTCTTCCTCACGTTTATCAATTATTAAATTTAAAAATACTTATTTTTTCGTTTTTTGCACAAAAAAAAATGGTGTATCTCGGACAGTCTCACCTGAGCGAGTTCTTGTCCTTGTTGTAATACTTGAAAAGCCGTATTTTGCATATGAGCGACACCGTCGTTGTGAACGCGCAACAACTGTTCGGGCGAACCTTCCCTCTGCGGTCCTTGAAGCTCTTGTGCCCACATTTCGAGTTGTCCGCTAGCTTCCAAAGCGTCTCTCTCGAAGACACGCAATCGCAGACACAATTCGAGCCGAAGTTTTCGCGTGGCCCAGAGTTCTTCGAGTTCTTGACGAAGACCCGCGAGCCTGTCGAGAGCAGCTTCAACGGCGGAAATCTATCGGTAACGTGGAAACGACAGAATCGTGTGAAACAAGGAACAGAAAGAAAAAACGTAATTTGTAGGCGACGATGGAAGCGACGAAAGGTTTTGCTCACCGAACCCGTTGTATCCGGTGCATCGGTGGAATCGCGAAGTTCTTGAAGCAACGCCTCGCCTTGGGCTATCGTCGAAGCACATGCCTCGAGACACGACGATCTGTGCTGAGCGCATTGATCCAGAAGCCTCTCAGCTGTCTCCAAACTCTCGGCAACTTCGTCCTGTTGCAACTCTTGACGCAACTCGTCCACCCAACCGCTAAGCTGTAAAATTGCAATTCGTTACGACAATCGAGTTACGCCTTGTGTCGTATGATTGATAGATTATTCCAATTATTCGATTGTTCTTGATAATTTATAGGTCATAGTTTTTGCGAGATTTTTTTTTGCATTTTTCAAAACGCTGTTAATTCCAAGTAGTTGTATGGATTAGGATGTGTTTTAGTATGGTTATTTCACAGTTTCCAAGACGTCTGATCTCTAGTACGATTTAGGGTGTATGGAAATTGATCTGGTCGAGATCGGAGAAATATATGACATTGATAAACCGTGCCAGTGAACAATTTAAATGTTTTATTTGAATAACATTACATTTTTCGATCATTTAAATTTAATTATCCCCCCCATCTATATCACTTTTCCAAACGCGATGATCGTGTGTTCCGTTGATGAACTGTATTAATTTTCAACCGTGATTAAAACCTTCAGAACATAATTCAATTGAAATTATCGAAAAAATATAATTTTCTTCAGATAGAAAATTTTAATTGTTCACTGGCGCGGTCTAATGTTGCTTTCGATTTCACCTAGATTTTTTTTATACGCCTCAAATCGTATCAGCGATCGGGCATATAAAAAAATTTGAAATAACTATATTAAGAGACACCCTAGTACAGATTATTGCAGAATTTACGGATGTCAAAGAGATTATAGGACTCCACAGGTGTGCATATGTTGAATATACTAATTTGTAAATGGAAATCAATAATAATTATTATTAATATTGTAATAATAGATTAAAGATTATGGATGTATTCTCGACTGTATCGTAAAAAAATAATGTTCACGTTACGAACCGAAATTTTCTTGTTATTAAGTTATGACAGTTTTGGTTCTAGAAGCGATTGCAGAAAAAAGTTATCAATTTCCATTTTCTCTTCATCGCATCACAAAAAAATCTGGGTTTCTATTAGAATATTAATAAATTTTTATTGTTGAATTGGTAATAAGAGAATTAATCGTATCCATCACTTTTTTACCCATGAGTTTGTTTTTTATCCAATTGGAAATTATAAATTCATTACGTGATGTTTCTTTCATATTCGAAACATTTTATCAAGTTTTTAATTATTGTCGTTGATACAAAAACTTTCAACGTGGTACACATTTTTTTCTACTTCAAGGGATCGTCATGAGATATATCGATGCGGAACCTCTTAGAATGGTCCTATTGATCTTAAATTTGGACAACGTTAAAATTAGAAGTCAATTTCTTATTAAATTAATATTATAATTACAATAGTTAATAAAAATGTAGTGAATTTTAAAATTGATAAAATTTTATTATAAAATAAGTTTTATTTAAATATAATCTTATAATCAAAATTAGAAGTTAATTACTTATTGAATTAACGTTATAATTACAATTGTTAATAAAAATGTAGTAAATTTTAAAATTAATAAAATTTTATTACAAAATAAGTTTAATTTAAATATAATCTTATAATTGAAATTAGAAGTTAATTTCTTATTGAATCAATATTAGAATTACAATTGTTAATAAAAATGTATTAAATTTTAAAATTGATAAAATTTTATCAAAAAGAGAGTTATAGCACCCAATTTGAATCCGGAGAGTGACGTGAACATTTTTTTTTTTTTTTACGACACAGTCTAATGTATACTTAACATCTGAAAAATTGGATTGTTCACTCTGCTGCAGCAGCTTTTGAAGATTACTTACCTCTTTCTCGTGCGTGTAGAACACCACAGCGAGATCCAATCTTCTTCGACGTTGTTCGACTCTGGTTGCAAAGCTGCTCACATGAGCCTCGAGTTCTTGAGCTACGGTGTAAATTTCGTCAGCCGCGCACTCGCCCGTATGGGCAAGTTCTTCCGCCGCGGTGAGAAGCTTCGTAGCATTCGTGTAAGTGTTCTAAAAAAAAAAAAAAATAGTCAAAATATTTTTATAACCTATTAAGGGGGGGTAAGGTTAATTCGGCGAAAAAGAAGCATGTTTTAAAGATTTTTTTCTGGCGATACGAATAGTGTAAATTTATTCAATCAATTTCTATATAATAATACAACATTTAAACAATATTTTCCTAAATTTTCATTCCAAAATATTAAAAATTAAGCGGGTGACGGTGAATCTCCGGAGGCGCTTCGAAAAAGTCCGTGTTCACGATAACGCATAATCTACTGGACCAAGCTTGTCGAGAGCATTTTTTTTTTTAATAATTATTAATTTTACAGCATGAAAATAGCTGATTTTTATAGCGAAAACCGGTTTTTTGCTTCCAAGTGCTACGAAAAAATCAAAAATCAAACAAAAAAAAAATCCCCTCGTGATTACCTCGAGAAACATCTTCTTTAACGAATGCATTTTGATTTTTTTGTTTCAGATGATTCTTTTGCAAGTTATGATGAACACCGCGAAGCAACTTTTTTTCGAGGCGCCTCCGGAGATTCACTGTCACCCGCTTAATTTTTAATATTTTGGAATGGAAATTTAGGAAAATATTGTTTAAATGTTGTATTATTATATGGAAATTGATTGAATAAATTTACACTATTTGTATCGCCAGAAAAAAATCTTAAAAACATGCTTCGCCGAATAAACCTACCCCCCCCCCCCCTTAATGCAAGTTTTTCGTTCGTTTGTAAATTACTCGTCATCGACGACAAGCAATATCGATCGATATCCATACCTGGGCAACGTTTTCAAAGTGCTCGTGACTTTTTTGATAGACTCTCGCTTTTTGCAAATTTCGACCGACTCCGGTGTTCTTACGAATAAAAACTTCGCCGTGATTCGTCAACCAGTCCAACACTTGTTTGACGTCCTCTTGAAAAAGTCTAGCGAAAAAAAAAAAAATAAACGAAACAATAACGATACGACTTTAGTCGCGTTTGATCACAAATATTTCAACGAAAACGAGAAGCAAAAGCGTACATGGAAGAAATTTGAAAAATATAGCCGGAACGTATGATATCCCGTACCTTAAAGCGAGTCGCTGATGCAACTTGACTTTACGAGCGTGCCATCGAGCCTCCAGAGCTCTGTGATGGCCTAAAATTTGATGAATAACAGCAAGCACGTGTGATGCACCCTCGCTGTAATCAGCGGCTGGATTTCCGCTCATACCGCCACGATTGTCCATTCCGTGACCGTCCTGACTCTACGCGTATGGAATACGTTATCATTTCAATTTTAATCGAATCGAAACCTTATTTGTTTTTTTTTTTTATTTTTATTTTCGTTTTCTTTATTCTAGCAAAAAATCAGAGCATTTTTTGAAGGGAGTGCGAGAATAAAATCAGTCATTAGTAGCCGGAAAGGGAAACTAACGGGCAACTGTCACCAGCTACGAAAGTTGAATGAAGTTTCAAAACGATATGATGAAAAATCGCCGGCTTATGTTCAAATTTAACAATTCTACATGCAAGAAGAGTCATTGACAATATGGTCAAAAAAACTTGGTGTTCTCGATTTTGTGCATCTGGTCACTACAAATAGATTGAAATCGTGAATTATTTCGTTTCGTTGGGACATTTATTTTTGGTCAGTCACTGTCACTTTTAATTTTAATTATAATAATGACGTTTCCTAATTTTTATCTTTAGCACGAAACTTAATTGAAAAAAATGTGTATGCAACAACGACATTAAAGTCGTTAAAAATAATATCTCTCTTAAAACTTTTGAAATTTCAACATTTTCTTCCGAGCACAAAGTAAAGCAATAAATAAAAAATAAAAATAAATAAATGAATAAATAAAAAATAAAATTATTATTATTTATAATAATAATTATTATTTATTATTATTGTGAATTATGTATGTCATTATATTATTTATTATTATTATGGTTATTTATCGATGAATAAATAATTTCGAACATAAGTAGTCGATTGTTAACTACATCGTCATTGTAACAATTAATAATAAATTTGTGATAAAATGGAAAAATAGCCCTCCAAATTTTTATCATAAAACAAAAAACACTACCAACCGAACATGCTCGGTATACAATAGAATAACCAAAAAAAAAATTAATTCTCCGATGAAGCATTTTTTACGTTCAATTGTTAATCGGTCAAGGCACAGAGTAATAGAAGAAATCCGTGATCGGTGATGACTACGAGGATCTCAAAAAGCGTGCAGATTTTCTTGTAAAGTCTGTGCTGTGTTCGTGGTGCGTTGCCGAATTTTGTCCGGCGTTGCGTACAATTTCTTTACGACAAAAAAAAAAAAAAGAAAAAAAAAACGCGATAAAACACAAAATTCAAGCGCACACGGACGGACATACATGTTTTCTGTTGGCGTGGTCAATTCCTTGAGGTTGATTACAGACTTGCACGAGATGATCCAATTGGTAGAGAAGCTTCTTGCTGGTACTGTGTACCTAAACATCATTACAACCCAGGATCCACGTGTGAGTTATTAATAATTAGACTGTACATCGGGTCACCAGCACCGTCATCGTCGATTATCCATCAATTGACAATTCTAACAGCCCACCGAATGAATTTTTTCGTCAAGGGGATACACGAATAAAAATCAAATTATTATCTCGTACCAAAGAAATTTTCAAATGTTAAAAGAAAAAAAAATAATTCAATTCTTTCAACGAGTACATTTGAAAAAGTGAATTTTTCGCTTCTTCCAACGAGTAATTCATTTTTTTATTTTTATTATTCATCTGAAGCTAAAAAAATTTTAAAAATTAAATTAAATTAAAAATTTATTTTTTTTGTTAAATTTCTTTTTAAATTCATGTATCGCCTTAATTTGAAAGTTCAATGCCTGACGTAAACACGAAACTGCACATTTAAATAGAATGTTTGCCATTAGTCCGTAGCACCTCTACTTAGTGAGCGTATTAGCGTATGTCCACCGAGACGAGAATTTTAGTAGAACGTCGACGACGAAGGGTTATTTTTTTTTTTTTTTTTTTTTCGCATACGCACGGTTAAACATCGTTTCCCATCAGTCCAACCAAAAGTCACCAAGCTAGCATTGCATTTATCGCTGTCCGTAAGTTGAGGACGAATAAAATAAATTATTGAAAATAAAAACAAAATGATAAATGATAATTGTCGTACATAATCGGTGAGAAACGCTTCGGAGCCCGTGCCGATGGTCGTGCTTGTGCTATGGCAAACTTGTAGCATCGAGCCGAGACCGCTCAAAAGTGATTGGTACGCGTTGTATACCTGTCGAATATCCACTATCTTACAAAAAAAATCAGTCAAATCGTACCACCGAAGGATCCATCACTCGCAGCATCAATCAAATGTCAAAATCTTCGAGAAAAAAAAAAGATTTATAAATTACAACTGTTGCACGATTCGATGTATTTTCATTGTAGATATAATGGGATGCAATTGTTCTTTCGGTCTCTTCGCACTCTCGTCGAAAGAAGAAAAAAATTGTAAAAACAAATTTTTTTTTGTATTTTAGAACGAATAATTGTCAAAATTATGTACTGAAAAAAAATGTGATATTTTAGTTGCGTTCAAAATAAGGAATAATTAATGTTTGAATCACGCATGACTGCGCGGTAATGTCTCGAGTCGATGTCTTGGCATTAAATGTATGATCGAATCCAATTTTATTCCCACTTTCTTGCACTCTTATCAAAACAAAAAAAAACTTTTTCAAATATTTTAGAACGAATAATTGTAGAAAATCCTGTACCGAACAAATGAAATATTTCAATGGCGTTTGAAAGAAAGATTTAAAAAAAAACAAATGTTTGAATAACAAATAAGTGCGTGGTAATGTCTCGAGTTGATGTCTGTGCATTAAATGTATGATCGAATCCAATTTTATTCCTATTTTCTTGCACTCTTATCAAAACAAAAAAAAACTTTTTCAAATATTTTAGAACGAATAATTGTAGAAAATGTTGTATCGAACAAATGCAATATTTTAATGGCGTTTGAAAGAAAGATAAAAAAAAAAAAAATGTTTGAATAACAAATAAGTGCGCGGTAATGTCTCGAATTGATGTCTTGGCATTATATGTATTATCGAATCCAATTTTATTCCTATTTTCTTGCACTCTTATCAAAACAAAAAACACTTTCAAATATTTTAGAACGAATAATTGTAGAAAATCCTGTACCGAACAAATGAAATATTTCAATGGCGTTTGAAAGAAAGACTAAAAAAAAAACAAATGTTAGAACAACAAATGACAGCGCGCCAATGTCTCGGATCTCTTTCGCAAGGATCATCATCGAGTATGTGAATAATCGTGTGAAAATACGAGGTAACTCAATCACGTTGTGGAACACATCCTCTCATTTTCTATAATTAGCATCCACACGTTGTAGTCCAAGGTAGAACGTTTACCCATGTCGCGTAATAAACGTGACATTATTCCGTGACAATAACGCGTTTGTAAGACGTCCCAGTGAAAGCTACGTAACGTAAAATCCCATTGAAACGGAATTTCGTAAAAAAAAAAAATGAGAAAAAAAAAAAAGCTTCGACTTACCTCGGTGTAAGCCTGACACATTGCTTCGTAAAGCGTCTGATGTTGTCGTATGTGAGACTCAAGAACGGGAATTTCGTTCGGTAAATTAGCCGATTCACATGCTTGACTCCAACCCGAAACGCTGTCGACGTATTGTTCGGCCTTGTGATGAAAAACAACGCTCAATCCGAGAACAGCCGTTCTTTCGTCCAAACCAGCGGCAAATTCTTTCCAAGCTCGATCCAAACGTCCGGCAACGGCTCTGACGTGACCAGCGGCGTAATGTTGAGTTTCCAAAAGTCTTCCGGCCATCGTTAAAATTTTATTTATATTCACGTAAACGTTCATCGAACTCATCGTGAAATGTTTGTGCTCCTCTTGCAAATTTTTCGCCAATTGGTAAGATCTTCCGATTTCGACGTAATTGCCGAGAAAAACATCGCGATTGTGACATATCCAATCGAACATTTTTTCGCAATCTTGCTCGAACAAACGCAATTGAAAACATTCGTCGAGTTTTATTTTTTTTATGTGCCACAATTGGAGCAAATGTTTTTGTGCCGAATGAACGTTGTCGAGATGATGAATTACGAGAGCGGCCAGAGCTCGACCGTCCGGATCTACACCACCGGAAGCACCGCTCTCGATGCTACCACCTTCGCCTCCCGTTCCCGACATTCCTGCGGTTACAAATTTTTTGTATTATTTTTTTTTTTTTTTCCTTTATAAATGTTTTCTGTACGAACCGATATTGTGTGAGTAATGATTGTTCGAATTTTTTAAGTCGTTGTTTCAAATTTATCATTGATATTTATGCTTGTGGCTAACATTTTGATCATCGAGGCGACAATAGGGATGATATTATTATTTTTTTTTCATAAATGCTTTCTGTACAAACCAATATTGTGTGAGTAATGATTTTTCGATTTTTTTAAGTCGTTGTTTCGAATTTATCATCGATATTACGCTCGCCGCTACCATTTTGATTATCGAGGCGACAATAGGGATGATATTATTATTTTTTTTTCATAAATGCTTTCTGTACAAACCAATATTGTGTAAGTAATGGATTTTCAAATTTTTCAAGTACTTTTTCAAATTTATCATCGATATTACGCTCGCGGCTACCATTTTGATTATCGAGGCGACAATAGAGATGATATTATTATTTTTTTTTCATAAATGCTTTCTGTACGAACCGATATTGTGTGAGTAATGATTTTTCGAATTTTTTAAGTCATTTTTTTAAATTTTTCATCGATATTACGCTCGTGGCTACCATTTTGATTATCGAGGCGACAATAGGGATGATATTATTATAATTTTTTTCATAAAAGCTTTCTGTACAAACCAATATTGTGTAAGTAATGATTTTTCCAATTTTTCAAGTCGTTTTTTCAAATTTATCATCGATATTACGCTCGTGGCTACCATTTTGATTATCGAGGCGACAATAGGGATGATATTATAATTATTTTTTTCATAAAAGCTTTCTGTACAAACTAATATTATGTAAGTAATGGATTTTCGAATTTTTCAAGTCATTTATCAAATTTATCATCGATATTACGCTCGCGGCTACCATTTCGATCATCGAGGCGACAATAGGGATGATAAAAACAAATTCCTTGACCAGACAAATTATTAGAAGGAAAAAAAAAAAAAAAAAAAAAATGAGATAAACCATTCAAGATTATAAAATTTTCGCGAAACCAAACAAAAGATCCACGAAAGCGTCGTACCGTTGTTGAATCGTTGCAGCAGTCGCTGCCCGACGACCTTGACCTCCTCCACCGGTACTTTCATTATCTTCTTCTTCATCTCGTTATGCAGATCGATACCGTGTTTAGCCCCACCGACGTCATCGGCGAAGTCGTTGCGGCTAAGATCTTCCTGAAGATCGTCGAGCCTGTCGAGTAAATCGGCGGCTTGCCAAGTAAAATCTTCGACGGCGAGACGGGTTTCGATCCATTGTGCATGATCGTACGGCAACGATCCGTCCAAATCCGCGGTCAATTGGGACGGATCGATGACTTTTGCAAGAGCTTCCAAACTTATTGTGTTTATCTGAAAACGAGAATAAAATTCATTTATACGTGAACGATGCGCAGATTTTTCTAATTTTCCCATTTGATTAACATGTGAAGAACGAAAAGTTTTCATTTAAAAAATCGTAGCTCCGACAATTTTATAGGTACATTGATCCGGTTAGTTCCATTTGAGAGCTCTTGAAAAACCGCTTGAAATGGCGTGCGGACCTTTGGCATCCCATTGCAACTTTCATCAATAATTTTGTTGTTTCGTAAGAAATTATCGACGGAAGTTGCAATCGGATTTCAAAGGTCCGCACGTCATTTTAAGCGGTTTTTCAAGAGCTTTCGAATGGAACTAACCGGATCGATGTACCTATAAAATTGGCGGAGCTACGATTTTTTTAATGGAAACTTTTCATTCTTCCCATGTTGATCAAATGGGAAAACTAGAAAAAATCTTGCGCGACCCCTAAAAATGGTCCGATCGGGCTCATCTTTGGACACGATTTTCTTGATGAAAGATACTTTGGCGTGAATGTATTTTGATTGTGAGAAAAAAAAAAGTTTTTTTTTCAAGCCGGCCTAATATATATATTCGACGCTGCTTATGAAAACTAGCATGTTTCAGATTTCTTACGAAAACAAGCACGTTTGGTATCAGCGCTAAAACTAGCATGTTTCGGCTTTTGCCATGAAAACTAGCACGTTTCGAAAACTAGCACGTTTCGACTTGCTAGTTTTAGGGGTCGAAGTTGAAACATGCTAGTTTTCGCGGCGAATATCGAAACGTGTTGGTTTTCGCGGTGGAATGAGAAACGTGTTAGTTTTCGTAAGAAATTTGAATCGTGCTACTTTTCGTAAGCAGCGTCGTATTACGGTGGTTCTTAATTGGGCGATGTCGGAATTTCCGTGGTTTCCGCCTACAAAAGTAATCAACGTAAATAGAAAAAAAATTAGGCGCAATCGGGAATTTATCCGATAAGCCTTAATTCACGGCGCGATGCAATTGAATTTTATAGGGGAAAATGCGTGCATTTGGCATTTTGTTGGGGAAATTTTTTGTTACTTCAGAACTATACATGATAAAAAAATTTCCTTGGATGATATTGTAGGAAATTTGATGTTCTACAAAAAAGGTCTCTTGTAAAATTTTCGTGAATCTAATATTTATTACGTATTTTGCAAAAAAAATGGCTTTTCATGGCTGGCTTAAAAAAGCAAAAAAAAAAAAACTTTACACGATAAGAAAATTTCATCCGACAGTTTTGTAGGAAATTGAATGCTCTACAAAAAAAAGGTTTTTTTTTATAAAATTTTCGTGAATCTGATATTTATTACGTAATTCGCAAAAAATGATTTTTTTGAGCCAGCTATGAAAAGCCATTTTTACGTAATAAATATTAGATCCACGGAAATTTCACGAGAGACCTTTTTTGTAGAACATCAAATTTCCTACAATACTGTTGAAGGAAAATTTTTAATCATGTATAGTTCTGAAGTAACAAAAAATTTCCCAAACAAAATGCCAAATGCATGCATTTTCCCCTATAAAATTCGATTGCATTGCGCCCTGAATTAAGCTTATCGGACAAATTCCCGATTGCACCCAATTTTTTTTCTATTTACGTTGATTACTTTTGTACGCCGAAACCACGAAAATTCCGACATCACCTAATTAAGAACCACCCTAATATATACGGTAATGTTTTTGTTAAAATCATTTTACGTCGAAAAACGTTTAAAATTTATGTTATCTTTTATTTTTTTTTTTTATTCATCGACGTCGACGATGGTGAAAAATTGAGGTCGTAAGGGAAATATCGGTTTTTCAAAAGGTCAGCTTTTGTAACTTATAATCTGCTTGGCTTCTTCTACGTTTTTATTTTTTATTTTTATTTTTATTTCCAGCCCGTTATAGGCTAGGTTTCGCAAAGCGGCGTGCATCGTCGGTTATTTACTGTTGGCATCGGTGCAACACAATGAGCAGACCAGAAATTTCGCTGGTTCGGTGGATTCGATAAACGATATACACAGAAGCAGTGAAATCAGTGCCAAAGTAGGCCAGTGAGGGCCTTAGCCAGAAAGCGGTAACGTCACCAACAACGTCCCTATATCGCGTTTATCGCTATAACATCATATCCCGTATTCAACCGCGGCGGTTTATATCGATTGCTCCATTTACCTCAAAGTTGTATTTCTTCTGTTTGGCGAGCGATGTTCTTTGTTTCTGCCAAAAATTGTCCGGTTTTATGATGAAAGCGACGTGAACCGATCGATGAAAATGTTCGTGCAACACCTTTGAAAATCAAACGGTTTACAACGAAATTAATTATCGTAAACGTGGTATCACAGATTTTACGGATGCTGCGAGCAACGCGTAGCTGTGATGGTTGAGGACTGATCGAGTTGATTTTCGGAATATGGTTTTGAACATGAACGGGTCACGGGTTATCATAAAAAAAATTTTTTAAATTGAAAACAAATTATTCTACCACTGAATTGAATTAAGTGTGCCATACGAATTTACGTAATGAGACTTTAAGCGATAAGAAAAATCGCAATAAAGCAATTTTCCTAATTCTCCTTGCTTATTGTTGATTAGGAAGGTTATAGTTTTTTTTCAATTATCAATTACAGGCCACTTTTGTAATCTTTGAAAGAATCATTATTTGATTCGAATTTCCGAGACAAATCGATTAATAATGTCAATAAAGTGAACCGTCAGAATTTACGTGACGAGACTTCAAGCGTTACTGGAATTCGCGACATCACAATTTTCTTTTCATTCAAGTGAATTTTTTTAAAAACCGGAAAAAGTATTGTTCATGAAATTTTAACCAATTTTTCTTGCGTCGTGCTGTTGATCAAAAGGTTATCGTTTCTTTAAGATTATCGAACACTGACCGTGTTTGTAATCGTAAAAAAAATCATCCACCGTGTTTTATTTGAATCGAATTTCCGATATAATAAATTCCATGATACGTCGATCAAGTTCTGGCGGTCATTTTTTAGATCGTTTTCATAATTTTTTATTCGAAAGTACTCATCGAAAAAAACGAGCCCAATTTTTTTCAAATTAAAAAAAAATTTATTTTTTGAGATTTTTTTTTTTGAAATAAAAAAAATAAATAAAAGAATGTTCGTTTTTTTTTGCCTGAAAAAATTCACAGAATCCTTATGAATTATAAGGAAATTTTCAAACGCTATTGCAAGATGGAGCTTTCAAAACTACCGGAGAAAATAAATAAAAATAAAAAAATTCGCTAACAAATATTGGTGCTGCATTTGTCACGTATACAATTTTTTTATTTTTATTTTTTTTCTCCGGTAGTTTTGAAAGTTCCATCTTGCAATAGCGTTCGAAAATTTCCTCATAATTCATAAGGATTCTGTGAATTTTTTCAGGCAAAAAAAAAACGGACATTCTTTTATTTTTTTTTTTTTTATTAAAAAAAAAAAAAAATCTCAAAAAATAATTTTTTTTCTAAATTTGAAAAAAATTGGGCTCTTTTTTTTCGATGAGTACTTTCGAATAAAAAATTATGAAAACGATCTAAAAAATGACCGCCAGAACTTGATCGACTTGTCATGGAATGCCCCAAATCCACAATAGTTTCAAATGACGCAAAGCTGCTTCGTGTATGTGCATAATGTTTTTTTTTTTTTTTTTTGCATCGAACAATCGTTCCTTTGAAAGGCAATGAGGCAAAAAAAAATAAATAAATGAGCACGATTATTGCGAATTCCAGATATTCCTGCATCGTCAGAAGAGCTCGCAGCTGCAAAGCCACAGTCTTATCATCCGACCTTTAAGATAGGCTTGACGGAATCCCAGGTAGCTCCTCTCATATCGACGATCACGGTGAATCTGAGCCCCCTGACGTCGTCGTTTGGAATGGCAAGAAGATACTGCAGAAGACGTCTGTAATCCTCGGGTTTTGCTCGTTCTCTCCTGGAGGTCGTCGGAAAGACGAGAACGGGCCCTCCTCGTCTATCTCTGCCACCGGGCAGAATAGCCAAACGCTCTTGAAGAAGAGGTAGCACCTCCGCCGCTCGTGTGCCATCCATTTCGACGCCCTTTCTATGTCGACAGACCAAATTTTCAAGCCTGAAACCAAATTTTAGTTGCCTCAATCGTCAAAATAAATTATATTGTCGAGGAATTAAGCCTGTCCTTTGCTGCGGGAGTGATGCTGCGTTTTAGGAAGACTCTCAAGTATCTTCAGAATTCTATTTGGGTTCACCTAAATGTTCATCGAACTCGTTGTAAAATGTTTGTGCTCTTCTTGTAAATTTTTCACCAATTTTTAAGACCGTTGAATTTTAACGTAATTTCTGGAAAATATGTTGCGACTGTGGGGAATGGAGTTGAACGAACCTAATTACTTTGTCGAGTTATGGAGCTCGCCGTTTGCAGGCAAGGATGGTTTTGCACTGTGCGATAATTGCACTGGAATTGAGACCGAAAGCAGAGATAGCAGAGTACGCGAGATTGCGAGGATGAAGACCGAATTCGAAAAAAGATGATTCACACAACTTGGTTATTTGTAGGGAAATCAGCTCGATAACAAAAAAAATATATCGTTGTAAAATGATATTGTTTAACGCTTGAAGTAGGGAATACGAATGTAGGAAAAACAAATGACATTGCCAAGCAAAATTCGTGCTCGGGTCAAGGCACAGGAAGCAGATGGAGAACAAAAGAAGAAAGATTTTCAAACCTTGTTTATTTGTCGAGGAATCAACTCTATAGAATGAAAGAAAAGAAACACTTATGGTAAAAAAAAAATTCTTTAGAGCCCCAAGATGGTCGAACAAATGTGGGAATACAAACAAATTACATTGCCGAGGGATGAAGAATTTCGGTCAATAGCCTGTTGGCAATGTTTAAAAAAAAAAGATACATATAAACAATAATACTAGGAAGAAGTAAAAACCACGTATTAAATTATTGTCAATACTCCTCCACGAACACTCCTCCAATATAATAGTACTCAAATATTCACAATTCTCCAATTTTTATAGTTCTATGAAGTTCTCGTCGAATATGACACTTGGATTCGATGCTCAAACACATCAGGAAACTTGTTTTGTAGGCTCATTAGAAGTACAACTAAACCCATTGACCTAAACGATATGTACAACGCAGCACCGATTTGATTGACGATATTAAATCGACCTTCGGTGTCTGATCGGTACAGACCTCTTCAAAATTATTTCTCAAGTTCTGCAACTTGTCTTTCATGTATCTCACAATTACTCGTATACAGAAGCATCTTTTCTACAGCTTCGTTATGCAACGACAAGCCTGCAATCAATTCAATGTAAGCCAGTGTCGATCGATTTTTCTTATCCATCTTCGATGCATGAAATGATAAATCTTTTGTGGCGATTGTTTGTTTCTCATAGTAAAATATTGACAAAAGTGACAAATGTACATCTGCAAAGATTTTGATGGTTTTTATTTTTTCAGATTCTCACCAATTTATCAATGCGTTGAATTTTGTCCATTTTCTTTGTTATTTATTTATTCTTTGTATTCTCGACCATATCGATCGAAACGTGGGTTTCCCGCAGCATGCTCCAAAATCAATTATTCGAAGCTATTGTAAAACGAAATCACGAGCATGCGTTTAAAACCCGTCAAAGCAACCCTGCGTAACACAAAATGACATTGCGGTCTGCATCGTGAAAGAAAAAAAGATTAGGAAAAGCCGATCAAGTGCAAGTTCGACTTCCTATAGGAAGTTCTGCACCGTATTTTTCACAATAATTTCTAGAAATCTATCAGACCTATGATTTTTGTTATAATTTTGCCGTAAAGTTCAAGTACGATGTTATATTCCCTGCTTTTTGAGGTCGACTAGATTTGGAATTAACTGAAATGATAGGGGGCCACTCTGTTTGCATATTTTCCAGGATATCTTCTTAAATATGCCATTAAAAATAATGAAAAAATATATTTTCGTATTCTCCTTAACAAGCCCTTTTCTAGCAATACCCCAAATGATACATAAAGTTACAAAAAAAAAAATTTCGAGTACCTTATTTGCCCCCCCCCCCCTCAATTCATATAAAGATATTTTAAAGCGTTAACTAGCGTAAAATATGTGGATTAATAAGGTTTATCACAATGCCAAATTTCAAGTTTCTACGTCGCATGGTTTCTGAAGAAAACGGTTGTGACAGACGGACAAACGGACGAACGGACACGCGAGTGATCTTACAAGGGTTCCGTTTTACTGTATGGAACCCTGAAAAGAAAAAAAAGGCAGAGATCTGAGGCAAAAAAAAGCGGCTTCAACAAGGCCGGAAATTCAATAATATCGATAGCGAAGACAGGAACGCCATCGAATTGTCGAAATCGTTCAATGCATCGGACAAACAATTAGTCGTGAGATTGCGGAGAAACAGCGGTGACGGTAGTGTCGTTTGTGTAAAACCTTCGGTTTTTTTTTTGTTTCTTTTTTTTGATTACCTGTGCGAGGTTCGAGTAGAATTTATGAAAATAGATTGTTTCGGCGAAGCGTGGATTTGATGCGGTCGAGACCCTCGGTGAAACAACGTAACGTATCATATTGCCGGGCCCATCGGGTAAGCAAACTCACACGACAAACGCGAGATTATTAATTCCCTGCCATGTTAGGACTACGGAGTATATTATACTACATTTTCTCGATCGCAGTACCGCGAGCGACCGTTGCCCGCGGGGGGGCAGCACCGAAGTACACCAAATGCACCAAAGCCCCCACACGGACGCTCGACGTTAAACACCGCGCATGTCCCGTAACCGCTCGGTGGGTTGCTTCGCGACTTGCGGAATCCGCGCGTTTTCGAACCGCGCGGTTTCAACCGCGAAGAAATGTTCTGTGTTCAGACCATCGACGTATAGATATGGACCGATAATACTGCGAGAAAAAGTTAAATCGTAATAGAAAGAGAGGAGACTAGGTGGGTTTATCCCTCTCTCACTCTCTCTCTCACGGAAAAGAGAGAGAGAGGGATAAACCCACCTAGTCTCCTCTCTTTCTATTACGATTTCACTTTTTCTCGCAGTATTATCGGTCCATATCTATATGTCGATGTTTCAGACAGCTGAGAGAGGCGGAAAATCGAGGCAACGCTAATTGGCTGCGGCCGACCGACCTGGTCGGAGGGAGCATTGGAAAACCGTCGGGCCATAATTTCAGCTATAAGATGAAAGTCGAAAAGTTATATGGTTGTTGCTGGAAAAGAAAAGGAAAAGGCGGTATTGGGTTCATTGTA
This sequence comes from Sussaba pulchella, assembly GCA_963971145.1. NCBI lineage: Eukaryota > Metazoa > Arthropoda > Insecta > Hymenoptera > Ichneumonidae > Sussaba > Sussaba pulchella. The sequence continues at coordinate 1,507,293 of OZ020167.1, forward strand.
TAATTAAAGATCGGCTCTCGCGGGAGGTAATTTATGGCCACATATCGCGAATTGAAAACTTGGACTCAACACTTAAAAACTATTTAAGAATATCGATTAAGCCAATTGACGCCTAATCAATTTCAAATGCTCATTCCCGTATGAGATTAAGCGTGTTATCAGAAGAAGAAATTGGTAGTATGTATGTATTTTGTTTATTGATTCCCCTCAGGGTTACAAGGCTTCCGTTTCGTTTTTCTTTTACATCTCTGAATTGAAAATTGTTTATTACTTAATTTCTTGGCAATTTTATAGAAATAATTTTCACACTGAGGACTTTATTTTTCAACTTCGTCAATCAATAGTTCGGTGTCGAAACGAACGTCCACGTGAGATTCGAAATGCGCGGGATCTGCAAAGCAATTGAACACTCAGTAGGCTCCCTATGAAGATAGAACCGCGCGGACTCCGCACGGTTCTAGCGGTCAAACGGCGGTGTCCGGTGTTAGCCCAGTCAAATTAGACTTTTGAAACTAAAAAATTCGCGGCAGCAAAATTCTTTCATATTTCGTTAGGGGGTGCCACTGATAGCTTAAGTCCCGATTTTCGACCTCCTAACCCCCCTGCTACGCCCGCCATCTTGAATTTAACAAAAATCAGTTTTTGTTGAATAACTCGCTCATTTTCAACTTTGGACCAAAAATGCATACAACAAAAATTGTAGGAAATTGAATTTTCTACAACTTTAGTTATTACAAGTTTTTCTCTATGATCGATATTTTTCGACTTACGTTGAAAAATAGGAACTTAATCTAATTGTTGCATTATCTCATTTATTTATTAATTTATCGCGTAAATGCATAGGAACAATATTATAGGGAATCAAATTCTCTACAACTTTAGTCATTAGCATTTTTTGTCTAAAATCGATATTTTTCGACTTAACTTAGAAAATAAAAGTAAATTTTTTTTCATTCGCATTATCTTGTTTATTTATAACTTTACCGTGTTAATACTGTGAAACAATTTTGTAGGGAATAAAATTCTCTACAACTTTAGTTCTTATCATTTCTTATCTACAATTGATATTTAGGCAGGAAATCGAAGTAACATTTTTGTTATCGCATTATCTTGTTTATTTATAACTTTACCGCGTAAATGAATATGAACAATTTTGTAGGGAATAAAATTCTCTACAACTTTAGTTATTATCATTTTTTACCTACGATCGAAATTTTTCGACTTACGTTAAAAAATAGGAACTTAATCCAATTGTTGTATTATCTCGTTTATTTTTTAATTTACCGCATTAATGACGGGAAACAATTTTGTAGGAAAAAAAATTTTCTACAACTTTGGTTATCAGCATTTTTTGTCTACGATTGATATTTTTTTACTTAAGTTGGAAAATAGGAATAAATTTTTTTAAATCTCATTATCTCGTTTATTTATAAGTTAACCATGTTAACGGTATGAAACAATTTTGTAGGGAATGAAATTCTCTACAACTTTAGTTCTTATCATCTTTTATCTACAATCGATATTTAGTCGGGAAATCGAAGTAACATTTTTTTTATTGCATTATCTTGTTTATTTATAATTTGACTGCATAAATAAATATAAACAATTTTGGAGGAAATAAAATTCTCTACAACTTTGGTTATAAGCATTTTTTGTCTACGACTGATATTTAGTCGGGAAATCGGAGTAACATAAATAAACGAGATAATGCGATTGAAAAAAATGTACTCCGATTTATGAACTTAAGTCGAAAAATATCAATCGTAGAAAAAAAATGCTTATGACTAAAGTTGTAGAGAATTTTGTTCCCGACAAAATCGTTCTCACTCATTTTCGCGGTAAGGTTATAAATAAACATGATAATGCGATAACAAAAATGTTACTTCGATTTCCCGACTAAATATCGATTGTAGATAAAAGATGATAAGAACTAAAGTTGTAGAGAATTTCATTCCCTACAAAATTGTTTCATACCGTTAACATGGTTAACTTATAAATAAACGAGATAATGAGATTAAAAAAAATTTATTCCTATTTTCCAACTTAAGTAAAAAAATATCAATCGTAGACAAAAAATGCTGATAACCAAAGTTGTAGAAAATTTTTTTTCCTACAAAATTGTTTCCCGTCATTAATGCGGTAAATTAAAAAATAAACGAGATAATACAACAATTGGATTAAGTTCCTATTTTTTAACGTAAGTCGAAAAATTTCGGTCGTAGGTAAAAAATGATAATGACTAAAGTTGTAGAGAATTTTATTCCATACAAAATTGTTCATATTTATTTACGCGGTAAGGTTATAAATAAACAAGATAATGCGATAACAAAAATGTTACTTCGATTTCCTGCCTAAATATCAATTGTAGATAAAAAATAATAATAACCGAAGTTGTAGAAAATTTCATTTTCCACGAAATTGTTCCTAACCATTAACACGGTAAACTTATAAATAAACGAGATAATGAGATAAATAAAAAAATTGACTCCTATTTTCCAACTTAAGTCGAAAAATATCGATCGTAGACAAAAAATGCTAATAACTAAAGTTGTAGAAAATTTTTTTCCCTACAAAATTGTTCTCTATCATTAACGCGGAAAATTAAAAAATAAACGAGATAATGCAACAATTACATTAATGTCCTATTTTTCAACGTAAGTCGAAAAATATCGATCATAGAGAAAAACTTGTAATAACTAAAGTTGTAGAAAATTCAATTTCCTACAATTTTTGTTCTATGCATTTTTAGTCAAAAGTTGAAAATGCGCGAGTTATTCAACAAAAACTGATTTTTGTTAAATTCAAGATGGCGGGCGTAGCAGGGGGGTTAGGAGGTCGAAAATCGGGACTTAAGCTATCAGTGGCACCCCCTAACGAAATATGAAAGAATTTTGCTGCCGCGAATTTTTTAGTTAAACGGCCTCTTTTTCGTCTCCACAGACTGGGCTAGTGGAGGAATATAGAGACGGAATGTAAATTAGCTCCGCGCGGTTGATCCCGGCGGTTTGAAAACGCGCGGATTCCGCATGTTTCATCTATCCCCTATTCGCGACGTTGTTTCGACCCAATTTGACTGAATCTCCCTATTGTGAGAACTTTAATCCGGCAATCGTTCACCAATACTAATGGGTCACACCGTAAATCCTCATTTCCAAATACAAAATTACCCACATCGTCATTAATGATTCATCGCATTGTGGAAAAAAAATGCAATGAATTTTTTATCGTCCCAGCCGTTTCAAGGTCACGTTTTTTTTTCGTAATAACAAAGAATTTCGATCTTCTTGAAATTTAGTCGGTCTCTGAAAACAATCACACTGATTTTATTGCAAATGTTGTCCTTGTTTTTTTTTAAATCAAATCGATAGTAACGATTGCTCATAGTAACTCGATTCATCACGAGAGCGAGTGAGCCTGAGATTGAGAGGCCACATCGGACGAAAATTTGACCTTCGTACGTAACGAATTTCTACCCGAGGTAACCTTGAAGGCCGTGAAAGAGATGCGCGTTAGGTTGTCCCTTGATACAGTCATTTTGAAATTTCAAAACTTCCGTGGCCCAGTACAATTCGAGGTATATGAAAAAAAAAAAGCGAGTAAAATTGGAGACCCGTGCGACATCGTTAAGGGGTCTTATTTCAATAACATGACTTTATTCACTTTTCTATATCACTTTTTATACTTTCTATATTCATTTCTTATATCACTTTTTTACATGCTTTAGCCACATGTTTTGTCGGTGAAGCGTAAGAATTTTAGACCGAAAAGAAATGTTCTCAACAGAATTTAATCGAAATAATAGAAAAATGGAATGTTATTCAAATGGGACATTTCGATCGGTAAGAGGTACCCGCTAAGGGGACTAGGCATCGAAAAATTTAGAATTTTTCCGTTTCTTTGTTTTTTCGTATTCTGTTACTACAATCTCTTCCGAATATTTTGGTGCAAAGCAGACTGGAAAATTAGCCAAATTGAGCTCAGGAAAGAAAAAATACTCTTTTTTCTCGAAACAGCATTTTGTACTAGTTTTACCGCGATAACTCAAGAACGATTGAAGATATCACGTTGATTTTTTTTTTTTAATGAAGCTATCAATGTTCCCTACAAAGTGAACCGATGTCTATGTAAAAAAATTAATTTATTATTATTGTTATTACAACAAATGTCATCCGTTTTTCGATGTTTTCCGAATTTTCGTCGCCTTTTTCGGAGTTTTCAAAGTTTTTCAAAAAATGTTGGTTCAATCTGTGGAGGAACATCTCCCGAAGAGAATGACGTTTCGAAATTCGCCGAAACTAGACTCGGCTACTCGGAATCGTGGTAGAACGGGAGCAGTACGTGAGACACGTGGCCATCTTCATCAGTCCGTATCTCCCTTAAATATTTATATTTTTCAAGCTACAATCTCTGAATTTCATAGCCGAAATGTCAATAAAAACATTGCTAAAAAGGAAATTTATGTAAGTACGTTGTTTCCTTTCTTCACAATTGCCATTTTAATTTTATTGCATTTTTGGCCTATTTTCGCTGCCTAGTCACCTTAATGGTGTGGAACACCTCCAACTAGAAGTTGGGAGTTTTGAAATTCCAAAATGACCAAAAATAAGAAACACCCTAATGTGCGCGTAAATTATTTCGTGTCCGAATTACAAATAAATTCGCAAGTACAATTTCTCTGGTGGATTTTATCCGGGGCGAGATTTTGTTGAATTTGCATGTCTTTTTCGCTGTCAATTGCCACAATCCGAAGTTTTTTCATCGCTCACAACCCGGGGCGCGAATGTCGCACCCGCCTTCTCGCACGTCCCTCGAGAGCTTCCGAATCAATGTCCCAGTTTCTGGTCATCCAAATCCCGAATCACGTACGAACGATGATACTCATATAGGTACTAGGAAATCACAATGGAGAGCAAATACTTACAATATAATCATTATTTTCCATATATTTTCTTCGGGGTATTTATTATTTGCTTTTGTTATTTTTTATTTAAATCTTTGTTACATTTCTATCAAGAGTGAGATGGAATTATGCGACGGTCAACTGTACACTCCTACGAATGACACGAAAAAAATCTGGTCTGGCAATTCATTGGCAATTCATTAAAAGGGGAGGGCAAGCGGACTACGCGAAGATACTCAATCTGATCGGAAACAGTTACAAATGATTTTTCGGTCCTCGCTGCGCTACTGGGAGAAACTCAATATCATTCCACGATCATCATTTATTCCTTCAGACATTGTTGTCGGTCGCGTAAAACGAATCAAATAATATCTGTGGTTTGGAGGGAAAATCAAATAAGGCTATTTTTTTTGAAAAATTGGATTAACCTTTCGCCATCACACTGGGTGCAATTCACCCGTCGATCAACCGACGACCGGCGGTTGTGTATCCCTTTTCATTCCCCTATTAATTTTTTTTAACATGTTGCCATTTTATTCCTCATAAAGAAACTTTTTGTACATCATTCATAATTTCCAAATCATGTCCTGTACTTTATTCAACCACTTCGGTAGGCTAGAGAGACCTATAATCGTTTTTGGAAAACTGTTTGGGAGGAATCCACCCAGTGTGACGACCGCGTTATTATTCGGTAGTGTGACAATGAAGGGTCAAGTAAAATTTTTGTACTTTAGACTGTGAACAACGTTTTGAGACCCGGGGGTGGCAACAATTGCATATACAAGAAGAAATGAATGAGATTAACCTAACCAAACAATTCCGTTTCGAAGGCAAAACCGGATAAGACCAAAGGTGTTTATTTCCAACCCATACGTTATAGACTATTTGAATAACTACATGCTATCGGAAAAGTATTAAACACCAAGTGTGATTTAGCCGCTGTGATAGAACTTTCGCAAGATAAGATCGCTACATATCGAAAACTCGTTCTATGGACTTCGGTTTTGCCTCCAGTCTGTGAAGACGAAAAACAGGCCGTTTAACGAAAAAATTCGTAACAGCAAAATTCTTTCATATTTCGTTAGGGGGTGCCACTGGGAGCTTAAGTCCCGATTTTCGACCTCAAAAACCCCCTGCTACGTCCGCCATCTTGAATTTAAGGAAAATCAGTTTTTGTTGAATAACTCGCTTATTTTCAACTTTTGATAAAAAATGCATAGAACAAAAATTGTAGGAAATTTAATTTTCTACAACTTTAGTTATTACAAGTTTTTCTCTATGATCGATATTTTTCGACTTACGTTGAAAAAGAGGAACTTAATCTAATTGTTGCATTATCTCATTTATTTATTAATTTATCGCGTAAATGAATAGAAACAATATTGTAGGGAATAAAATTCTCTACAACTTTAGTCGTTAGCATTTTTGGTCTACAATCGATATTTTTCGACTTAAGTTAGAAAATAAAAGTAAATTTTTTTTCATTCGCATTATCTTGTTTATTTATAACTTGACCGTGTTAATACTATGGAACAATTTTGTAGGAAATTAAATGTTCTACAACTTTAGTTATGATCATTTTTTGCCTACGGTTGATATTTTTCGACTTAAGTTGGAAAATATGAACTTCATCTAATTGTTGCATTATCTCGTTTATTTATCAATTTACCGCGTAAATGAATAGTTTTTTGAATGAATTAATTTTTTTCATCTCATTATCTCGTTTATTTATAACTTTACCGTGTTAATACTACATAACAATTTTGTAGGGAATAAAATTCTCTACAACTTTAGTCATTACCATTTTTTGTCTACGATCGATATTTTTCGACTTAAGTTGAAAAATAGAAGTTCATTTTTTTCATCTTATTATCTCGTTTATTTATAACTTTACCGTGTTAATACTACGGAACAGTTTTGTAGGGAATAAAATTCTCTACAACTTTAGTTATTACCATTTTTTGTCTACAATTGATATTCAGTCGGGAAATCGAAGTAACATTTTGTTATCGCATTATATTGTTTATTTATAACTTTACCGCCTAAATGAGGAGAAACAATTTTGTAGGGAATAAAATACTCTACAACTTTAGTTATTACCATTCTTTATCTACAATTGATATTGAGTCGGGAAATCGAAGTAACATTTTTGTTATCTCATTATCTCGTTTATTTATAAGTTTACCGTGTTAACGGTATGGAACAATTTTGTAGGAAATGAAATTCTCTACAACTTTGGTTATGACCATTTTTTATCTACGATCGATATTTAGTCGGGAAATCGAAGTAACATTTTTGTTATTGCATTATTTTGTTTATTTATAACTTTACCGCGTAAATGAGTACAAACAATATTGCAGGGAATAAAATTCTCTACGGCTTTAGTTATTACCATTTTTTATCTACAATTGATATTTAGTCGGAAAATCGAAGTAACATTTTTGTTATCGCATTATATTGTTTATTTATAACTTTACCGCGTAAATGAGTGGGAACAATATTGCCGAGAATAAAATTCTCTACAAGAATAGTCATTTGCATTTTTTTTACGATTGATAATTTTCGACTTGAGTTTATAAATCGAAATAAATTTTTTTTCAATCGCTTTATCTCGTTTATTTATAACTTTACCGCAAATGAGTGGGAACAATATTGCAGAGAATAAAATTCTTCACGACAATAGTCATTTGCATTTTTTTTACGATTGATAATTCAAACGGAATTCAACCGACCGGCGTACCCGAAACGCTACGGTCATGGCAACTGGCCCAACGGAATCGCTCTAACGGACCCTCCGCGCCGGCGCGGCGTGTCGTCCCTTCGGCATCCGTACGACCTTACTCACTTTAGTTAGTCGGTCGATTCTCTACGGAGCACACGTATTGGCGATACAATGGCGAATTGTTTTGTTTGTGGAAAAGTAACGGACAGAGATAATGTTTTGGTGGTTAAAAAACGCGGAGTTCAATCGCTTTTATCGGCAAGCATTTCTCGAGGAGATGAAGAAAACGAGCGAATGCTCCGAGCTGTAGAAACCGTCACCATGCACGCCGCATGCTATAAAAGATACGCTAATCGTAAGCTTGTTGTGCGTAAGCGGAGCCTGGACGCGCCCGAACCATCGTCATCATCACTAACGCCTTTAAAAGCAGACGAACAGCAAGTATTTTCGATTTTTGATTTTGTAAACTATTGCTTTATTTGCGGTGAAAGCGCGGATGCAGAGTCGGTAAAAAAGCGTAAGGTCGATGAACGGCGTGTTGTTTCGAAATTTACCAATATCGAATCTCGGGATTCGATTGTTAATATTTTGAAGCAGCGCGACGACGACAAGGCACGAGAAGCGATAGCCCGCGTGGAAAACCTTTCCGATCATGTCGTAGCTGCCGGAGTACGTTATCATCGTCGTTGCTGGCAGACTGCAAGACGTAGTCCGGAATCCGGTAGAGAAGTAGGACGGCCTGTATCTAGCAAGGTAGACGCTGCTATGCAATTCATTTACGATTACGTGGAGAATAATTCTGATGAATGTCAATTCACATTGAGCGAACTGACGAAAGCGATAGAAGGCGATTTTATTCCGTCCCCAGAGACAATAAAGCAACGTTTGCGAAACACTTATGGTGATGAACTTTGCATTTTCAAAGGAAATCGAAGGAAACTGATAATTTGTTTTCGCAACACGGGTCATAAATTACTGACGCAAGACGGTGCACGTACGAGGCAAAAAAATCCGATCCGACCGAAGAAAAACTGAGTCATTGGCGAAACGGCTGCTATTATTGTAGATGATATACGTTTAACACCATACGATACAAAATTATACCCATCCTCCGACAATGTTATGGATAACGTAGAAGACGCCATCACTACTTCGCTCAAGTTACTTCTCACCGAAATAATTTGCAAATTGAAAAAGGGACCGCTTGAGCTTTGGAAAAGAAAATGCACTGCTATCGCGCATGCTATAATATCCGCGGTTCGTCCTCAATCTTTCATTTCGTCATTAAAAATCGGTGTTGGTGCTTTTTTGTATAAGAAATTTGGGTCGAAAAATTTGATTAAAGTCCTCTCGTCGTTGGGATTTTGCTCAACGTATAACGAAATATCAATATTCGAAGCTGCTTCGATCCTGCGTCCACAGCGCCAAGTCAACGACTCGGCTTTCACGCAGTTCGTTTATGATAATGCGGATTTTAACATCAATACGTTGGACGGGCATAGGACTTTTCATTGTATGGGAGGGATCCAATGCATAACTCCATTTGACGCCGTGGAATCGGACGAAGCAATGGATCGGCAATCCGGAAAAATGAATGCCGGGGCCATTGCAAACATCGGAAATGTCGAAATTCTTTACTACGGGAAAGAAAAATCCAGTGGTCTCGCAAAATTAGAAGTCTTCGATATTGAAAGCATGCGAAATATTTCTCAAAAATGCCTGCCAACCATTGGCGATTTCGTGTGGCTGTACGGAAAATGGGCCTGTGTGACTGGGATACCGGGTCGGAATGGCTTTATGGAAGAGGCTACAGCCAACAAAACCTTCGCTAAATCTAAAGTCATGTTTCTTCCATTTACGACACCTCCACCTTCCAGCTCCACCTTCCAATTACGACACGATTTACACGACGCTGAACACCGCTCCAACGAGAAGCAAAGCTTCAAAATGTAAATCATGCATCGTGACATTCGATCAGGCGCTTTTTTGGAAAGCACGCGACATTGTTTGTAGCGCCGACCCTTCGTCTGGCATCGGTTCGATCATCGTTCGCCTTGGAGGGTTTCACGTGCTTATTCCATTTTTAGGCGCTATAGGTTACATTATGCGTGGCAGCGGACTCGAGGATGCTCTAAAAATTACTTACGCTGAAAATAGCGTCGAAAAGATTTTTTCTGGTCACGCGTACTCGAGAGCAGTCCGAGCTCACTTCCTCGTGCATGCAACTTTAGCGAAGCGCATCATGGAGACAATCGAATTTAACGATACCGAACGAGATGAGGTTGAACGACTTCTGATGGAGTTGGATCGGACTGTCGTCCTCACGGCGAATGAAAACGATATAGTCAACGGAGTTATTGGAAAATTCGACGCAGCGCTAAGCCAAATTGAAAAAAATGGACCGACTGCAAAATTATGGACGCGGTATTTTAAAATGGTAACACTGCTCAAACATTTTATAGAGGCCGAGCGTTCGGGTAATTGGGGTTTACATTGCGATACCATACAAAGAATGTTGCCGTATTTCCATGCCAGCGGTCACTTTCTGTATGCAAAGAGCGCTCACCTATATCTCCAAGATATGGCGGGCTACCGCACAAAATGCCGGCAACCGAATTGGAAAAATTCACGTCAGAATGTTATTTTACCATCAGACGAACCAACAAATTTTGGTCAGGCATAATGTCTGATCAGACCATCGAACAAACGGTGAACCGTGAATCGAAAATTAGCGGAGGGATTTTCAAACGGGGAGCCGATGAGAGCGTGGCGGCACGATGGACGATGGGTTCTGTACACATGCAAACCATCTGTGAGCAGGTGGAAGATTTTTGTGACATTCACACCGGATCAACCGAGCAACATGTTGTAACACCGGTTTTTACCCGGCTACCTTCGCCGCTCCTGCGTTGCACGTGTTGGGCGCCAGCCGCCACAAGACGGCCCTGAAATTATTCCCCGGGGCGAACCGGGGCCGACTAAGGTTTCGCGACAGCGCGGAGCGATGCGGAACTCAACGGTAGCTCAGCCCTACACGGGTACAGGGGCGTAGGCCAATACGGTCCAATGACAACGACAGCAGCAAATGATAGAAATTATTTTATTGCACGGTCGGATAATGGTCCAACCGAGTTTATTAGAATATTTCGAGCGACCGAATTACAATACTTTTGAACATGCACGGGCTTCGCCCGGCCAAAATTTAAAGACAGCAAATGTTGATGAAAATTTCGGTCGTTCGTGGTATACTTCGCATTCAATGCCGACAGTGTGACAAATCTGTACAATATCTTGAGTGAACAATATGACATACAAGAACATAAAGACAACAATTTACTGACTCGATTTCCGTCACAAATAACTGATCGGCAAAATTACAGCACATTTTACAACCTTACCCTATTCACACTCCGTTCATTCACTCTATCCAACCAAAATCACAGTATAAATTTGATACCATACGCTACTTCAATAACTGACTATTTTTCTCATCAAATCTTCATTACAGCCCTTTCTAACTCATTATTAATGGATCTAACAATTTTCTCTACTCATCACACACGCAACAGCTAACCTAACTTTCGCTCTGGAGTGGGCCCTTCTCGTCCGCACACTCACCTTCGACAGCACGCGATAAGGCGTATGATAACTGATTTTACGTAAACTGAATAATAGCCCGTACCAACTCAAAATGAGCGGTCTGGTCGACAACGTGGTAGCCTGCCGGCCACGAGGCCGGATCAGGTATGTGACAACCCTGAACGATAGCCGACGGAGTATTTACTCCGAGAATTTTGATAATTTGATACGGAATTCAACTCTGAATCGATTTGCTTGGCGCAAGCAAGGGCTACTTTACTCATGACACACCGGACCTGGTCTCGCTGATGTTCGCTTCCTTTTCGGGAGGTATGATGTGGTAGTTCGCTGTGGTGGTCCACTACCGACGAAAGCTGGACGAGAAGAGAGCAACTCGAGGCTCGCCGTGCGGGGCCTCGTCCAAGTGATCCCCACCCCAAGTCGCTGGCTCGGCCGAGACGTGCTCGCGCTTTCGGCGACGCTGAACGTTGGCTTGCTCCACAGATCCGCCGCTTCTTCATAAGGTAAAATCGTCGACAACACTGGTATACTGCGGATCCCGATCTCGCCCTTATCGACGGACCCTCAAAGTTCGGATCTTCAGGGCGGGGGAATGGTCCGTCCTTGGATCCGACCGCTGATGGCATTCCCTCCATCAGACGGTAAGGCATTCTGCACACCGATCCCGGTCGCCTCACTTCCGGGGGGCTATGTCGTTCCTCGACGGGAAAAAGAAACGACGTATGACAGCGGCTGTGGAACGAAACCTCTCGAATCTCCGATGTATGCGATGACTGGGATCAGGTGTGCGTGAAATACAAAAATTAACGCCAAAATATAACAATTATTTTAACTAATAATCGGTTCTAGATGAATTTCTTTAATATTTCTAAGGCTGCCGGAGGGAGGGTCGGCGGTGGACAGCTGACAGCGTGGGCTTGAGAGCGCTAAAGCGCAGTAACGGGGTGCCTCGAAAAGCACCACGTTACAATGTAGATTTTAGACCGACTCGTGTCAGCAGAGATAATGTAGACGTGGAGAAGTTGGATCGCTGGTTTGATGTGCATAATCCTTTCCCCGTGGACTCCGAACTGATGTCGATCAGCACCGGTATAGTCGGTACAGAATCAATTAATTGCCATCTAGCTTTTGAAATCGGGAGTAAAATGTTAAAAAACATCGTCGGTTCCACTTTCGATTCAATAAGATTCAAACGCAAAGAAAAAGTTGCGCCCTTAGCAACAGTATGTAGCAGTATTATTATCGATGATACACCGGTTTCAATAAATCCTCTCTTACTCTTCCAACGAATGAGTATTTCGAAACAATCAACGGAAGATCTTCAAGATTGTTTCGCCTATGAACTTTCACCGTACCCTCTATCTTTGTTTAATGAGGAGGGAATGCGGAAGGGTGCTAAGTGCTCACTATTTAATTGCTTTGTGCCTCTTGAACGTTCTGCTCCGCTCGGTGAAAAACGCCTCGATGTCATCGATGGAGAGTTTTTATTGCACAAAGTTTTATGGCCCCGTACGAGCGTGATGTTCGACACGATCTGCAAGAACAACGTTTCGTCCGTACATCGAAATTTCGAAAAGCACGTTATCGTCGTATTTGACGGCTACCTCGAAGATACTGAAACGATAGTTTTGAAAGGTTGGGAGCGGAGAAAACGCGCCGCCAAGCGCCATTCACCAGACATTGTTGTCACTCCGACGTCTTTTCCTTCAACAACGCTGGAAAAATTTTTGGGCAATGACAAAAATAAAGGTAGACTCATCGACCTACTGAAAGAAACTATGAATGATTTTGGTATTCGAGTTCAGCAGGCACCGGGAGACGCGGCTTGTTTCGTCGAGAACTTCTCTAACAAAGAGGAGTCTCGTAATTCTTTTATCGGTTTGTTATATCAGAATATTAACACAAAATTTGGGTTTACACGGTTATTTCAATTAACATTCGAATGTCGGAATTCTGAACGATCAATAATCTAAGTTCTTCCAAAGAATTGTGAAGTTTGACACATTTTATTATGTTGAAATGTATTATGTTAAATTACGAATAGGAGATGTGAGTCGCGAATCTGTGTTTGTGTGTAGTATGCCCAGCGCGTTTAAGTTAGCATTCGGACACCGGAGAGGACCTGAGTCGACTCTACTAATCGGTGTCGAATGCAGGGAGCAAGGAGCGACCTTGCTCGCCTTATCGTAATCAAGGTAGAGATTAGTACTCTGTACGTCGAGGTTATATGAGTAGACTGGCTACTATGGACTGAGCCGTCGTCCAGAATGAACAAAGATCTCGTGTACTGAGAACGTTAGCGTAAGTGAAAACCCAAGATTTATAATATGGAATTGTCGTGCACTTGGTGTGCAATCGACTGAGAGCACTAGTACTGGGAAGACCAAGAAAACTGATGATTTTAGATGTACTTATATATGCGGTTGCAACCGTGAGAGAAGTCGTCTTTTTAACGTCTGGACTCGAAGCGAGACTCAACCGGACTAACTGCCTTCCGCTTAGCCGGCGAGCCGGCGACCGCGTTGTACCCCCTCCCCCCGTTCTAAGTAATGGTGAGCGGCCACTCATCGTTTTCGAACTCTCGCTCGCGGCGACGTACGGCTCAGCTGACAAGTCGTTACCGACGGAACACGGCTTCTTTCATAGTTGGAACGACTATTGAGCTCGTTATGAGGAAGTCACGATTATCGGCGAGAACATCGACCTTCTCGTGCTGCTAACGGGATTGGGCCGCCATTTAACAAATACATTTTTCAAAAAACCGAGCAGAGGACGGACTCCCGAACAAATTTACTCGCCGGCAAGTTTCAAATATGAAGAAACAGTTGCGAAACATATTTTGTTTCTCCACGCGATCAGCGGATGCGATACCACATCTGCCTTATTTAATATTAGCAAAAACAAATTCTTCAGCATTCTTCAGAAAAATGAAGATTTGGGGGCAGGGCTTAATTTGTTTAAAGAACAAAGTGTCCACCCGAGTACCTTAGCGAATGCTGGAGAACGCGTTTTAATCGCTGTGTATGGAGGCGACCGAGACGTCCAATCCCTTGACAAACTTCGATTCAAGTGCTTTACCAAAACCATTACAAAAAGTAAATTCAATCTGGCAAATCTTCCACCGACTTCAGCAGCTGCAGCACAGCATGTTTTCAGGACGTACCTCCTGCAGGTACAATTATTGCTCGAATACGACACAATTCCGATCGAGTGGGGCTGGAATCGCGGGTTGGAACCAATAACGACGACTGCTGATCCAGCGCCGGAATTGTTGCTAAAAACGATCTCTTGCAAATGCCGAGCAGTTTGCGGGAAAACGTGCGGATGCCATAAAGCAGGACTTAAATGTTCTGTTTTATGTCATCACTGTAGTGGAGAAACGTGCGAGAATATCACAGAAATTCGTGACCTACTCGATGACGATGATTTTGACGATGACAATGGTATACATTTTCCAGAACTTGATAAAAATAATCATCCAGGCTGAATTTCCAACACCGGCATTGAAGACGAAGATATTTCTAAAAGTCGAAAACGTGACACTTAAGCTTCAGCAGCTTTCAATAACTACACCTCTGACGAAGATCTTTCTGAAAATCGCAAGTGTGACACTTAAGGTCAGCAGCTTTCAACAACTACACCTCTGACGAAGATATTTCTGAAATTCACAAATATGACACTTTACCTGAGCAGGACTATCGGAAAAAATAACGGAAAATCATAGTACCCGATTGTAATGACACGAAATTTTTGTTTAATGTGATTGAAATATCAAATACTTCGTAGGACAGCAAACGTTGTAAAAAGAACCGGATTAAACGTGCATGTGATATTGTGATGATACGTGGATTAGGCCTACGGGGGATACCACGTCAAAAAATAAAACGTGCCTCAATCTCTACCCCTGCGGTGGTATGGAAAAGAGATTTATTTCGATTAAAGATGAGTTGATTTTTTAGTTATGGAAATACATGCAATCGTCGTGTACTTTATGAAATTATTTATTTGCATCCCTTTTTTCCTTCAACCCAAGCGTAAGTACAAAAATATGCATCCTAAGCGAAAAATACAAATAACCATCGTTGCAGAGAATTTTATTCCCTGCAATATTGTTTCTACTCATTTACGCGGTAAAGTTATAAATGAACAATATAATGCGATAACAAAAATGTTACTTCGATTTTCCGACTAAATATCAATTGTAGATAAAAAATGGTAATAACTAAAGTTGTCGAGTATTTTATTCACTACAAAATTGTTTTTCTCATTTAGGCGGTAAAGTTATAAATAAACAATATAATGCGATAACAAAAATGTTACTTCGATTTTCCGACTAAATATCAATTGTAGATAAACAATGGTAACAACTAAAGTTGTAGAGTATTTTATTCCCTACAAAATTGTTTCTCCTCATTTAGGCGGTAAAGTTATAAATAAACAATATAATGCGATAACAAAAATGTTACTTCGATTTTCCGACTAAATATCAATTGTAGATAAAAAATGGTAATAACTAAAGTTGTCGAGTATTTTATTCACTACAAAATTGTTTCTCCTCATTTAGGCGGTCAAGTTATAAATAAACAATATAATGCGATAACAAAAATGTTACTTCGATTTTCAGACTAAATATCAATTGTAGATAAAAAATGGTAATAACTAAAGTTGTCGAGTATTTTATTCACTACAAAATTGTTTCTTCTCATTTAGGCGGTTAAGTTATAAATAAACAATATAATGCGATAACAAAAATGTTACTTCGATTTCCCGACTAAATATCAATTGTAGGTAAAAAATGGTAATAACTAAAGTTGTCGAGTATTTTATTCCCTACAAAATTGTTTCTTCTTATTTAGGCGGTAAAGTTATAAATAAACAATATAATGCGATAACAAAAATGTTACTTCGATTTTCCGACTAAATATCAATTGTAGATAAAAAATGGTAATAACTAAAGCCGTAGAGAATTTCATTCCCTGCAATATTGTTCCTATTCATTTACGCGATAAATTAATAAATAAATGAGATAATGCAACAATTAGATTAAGTTCCTCTTTTTCAACGTAAGTCGAAAAATATCGATCATAGAGAAAAACTTGTAATAACTAAAGTTGTAGAAAATTCAATTTCCTACAATTTTTGTTCCATGCATTTTTGATCAAAAGTTGAAAATGAGCGAGTTATCCAACAAAAACTGATTTTCCTTAAATTCAATATGGCGGACGTAGCAGGGGGTTTTTGAGGTCGAAAATCGGGACTTAAGTTACCAGTGGCACCCCCTAACGAAATATGAAAGAATTTTTCTGTTACGAATTTTTTAGTTTCAAAAGTCTAATTTGACTGGGCTATAGGGAGATATACTAACTAGGGAGATACAGTGAGGCAGCGATTTACAGACAAGGTTATCGTTGCAGACGCCCTCCGGCGCTCCACCCCGCCCCCAACAATCAATGAATGCATTCAACCTAACGGATCGATCAATGAGTTGGTAGTAAGAAAATCGCAGCTGACGGCATACCGAATGGTAAAACACACAAATACACATCTACAATGTAGCAACTAAAAAATATAATATTGCTATGAAAATTGTTATTTTTTAGGTTTTTCTCATTAATCGAATGATATTCGGAATCTTCAAGGATGCCTGAAGGTACTCGCTGATGTTCAGATGCATGAAAAATCTCTTGCGCGAGCGTTACACGATGATAGGGTGTTTTGACGCACCGTGCCAGAGATGCCGGTTTGCCAGGATTTTTCCTAGGACGACGCCACGAGCGTGTTTTATGATGTCCCTTCCACCGTCCATTTCGGCTGGCGGCGACTCGGTCTCGCGTGTCGTACAACGGCCGCACCTATTGGCGCGGCCAATAGCGTCGCTATCATTTTTCGCCAATCGACTTGTCATGTTTCGTCGGTGCGACGAATAATAAATAATAATAAACTAAGAAAAAAGTTGCCAGACGGTTCTCTTAATTATCACATGTTGAGACGGCACTGAGACACAATTATTATTATTATTGTTATCATTATTATGTAGTGGTAACTGAACTTTAAACGTCAGTGCTATCCACAGAGAAATAAATGGATTCAAACTTGGCGCTGCGAACGATTCGAGTGAACAGCGAATAGGGCGCGGGCAGAAAGACCGGCGCGTTCCCTATTGGTCTAGAGCGAACCCCATTCAAAACGGTCACCACACTGAGGGCCCGTTCAGACTGGTGGATGCGGAGCGATTTTTGAGCTGCACTGTATATAATATTATATAAATATTATCTAATTCTCTTTTTCAAACTGACTGTATATAATATAAAATATACATTATATATATTATATACAGTGCGGCTTAAAAATCGCTCCGCTTCCACCAGTCTGAACGGACCCTTAGGATGGTGACTTCTTCTCCTCACACGGCGTTGCACCAAAAGCTGTGTGGTGGGGCGGGCTCTGATCACTTTCTTCCCCTCATCTGACATCACTGCATGATGCGCGCGAACGGCGCGAGACCAATCGTCGACGGAATTTCAACGAACTGTAACGAAAACGTTTTGTCACAAATTGCAGTCTGCAGCAGTTTGCCGTCTATGATCGATTAACGAACCGAAACATTATTACTTTTTTCATTATTACGACAGTCTAGAAAGTGTCTAGTCAGAGTTTGAAGCATGACGAGTTCCGTGACCACGAATCCATCGACTTTGCTGCCGCTGGGTAATATTCGTACTCGATTGTTGTCATTCTAACCTCACTTTTGCACCAACAGTCAGTCAATCGGAACTCAAACAATACGGAAATAGATGAAAATAAAGCATAACTGAGTTTACGACTTATGATTTAAATGCGTTACGTTTGGGAAATTTGTTATTGTGCTACTTTTTTCGTTGCTCGATGGTACAAAACCTCGAAATGGAATTTGTAGCTAACCGAATGAGTACCGGCGTTCTTATGCCGCGAAAGATCGGAGCTTGAGACTTGAGTCAATGTAAACAGGTCCTAGAGATTAATGTTAATGTTAACTTATCAATAATCCTTGATAAACTTTTCAAATGAGAAAGAAAAACATTTTCTCACCGATTTTGACATATCTGCAATAGTGGCTCAAAATAAATAATAATGAAAATTCTGTTGATCTTTTTAGAGCTTGTCGACAAATGTATCGGATCGCGGATCCACATAATAATGAAGAATGACAAAGAAATTGTCGGTACGCTACTGGGTTTTGATGATTTTGTAAACATGCTTCTGGACGATGTGACGGAGAGCGAGGCTACGCCAGAGGGACGTCGGGTAACAAAATTGGACATGATCCTTCTGAATGGAAATAACATCACGATGGTGAGAAAAGAAAAAAAACTAAATTTTTATCAAGTACATTGTGAATTTTGCAATATCATGATCGACAAAATAATTGCTTACAGCTTGTTCCCGGTGGAGAAATGCCCGAGACGTGAGACCCCAAACCTTTTGTACTTTTCTTATCGATTAAGGGCCCGTTGTACAATGAATGTAATAAACTAATTATAACAACAACAAAAAAACTGAGCAAAGCACAATAGCTCGTCACGTATATTGTTTTAAATCGTTGAGCTTAATGAGAATTGCTGGCAAGCCAGGCCTGTCTTCCATCCTCTCGCTCCAAAGTTTTCTATAGAGAGCTTTGTACTCGCCGCCAAAACCATCGTCGATATGACGATCCGACGGTCGAGAACCCGAGCCTGTGAGATAAAGCATCGTGTGCGAGTGCAATCCTGCGAAAGGAGCTTCGCGATGAAGCAATTGCCACGCCAGAATACCCAAAGAATAAATATCAGAATGAGCGCTCGGAGTTTTTCCACGAATTACTTCCGGTGCAGCGTATCCCGGAGTTCCCTGCAAAAAAATTTATTATTGCAAGTATATATTACGTTACGCTTGAAATATGTGTAAGACACTGTTATATCTATATATTAGGGTGTGTTATTTCAGGGCGACGTTTATTTCTTACTTATCACCTGAAAAGTCTTTAGATTTTGACTAAAAACAAACTCACTCACTGTCGTGCTCTCGTGCGCTGTCAAAAAATATTTAGCAGTAGCTCAACAGCGTTGAAGTTGTTCCATTTGATTTACATTGGAAATTCGTTTTTTCACAATTTTAAACACCATTTGTCATTTGTTTTTAAATTTATCGAAAATTAAGCGTGTGGATTTTCATTATATATGAAGGATCGTAAACAGTTGGATCCACAGAGTCGGCAGAAAGATTTTTTGTTGTCCGTCAATTATCAACAAAATTTTAATTTTTCGATAAAATCAAAAAATTAGTTATTACAGCAAGTCAAGTAGATATTTTTGTATAACACGAGGTTTGCGTATCGATCACGTGGGATGACTTTACAGATGTGGGTCAAAAGAATTTTTTGTAGAGGATTCGATTTTCTCCAAAAACCTATTGAGAAAATACCTTACGATTAAATTAGACTTGGGAAAATCAATGATGATGGAAAAAAACGAGTTTTCAATGTTAATCAAATGGGAAAGCTACAATGGCGTTGAGCTACGTTTAAATATTTTTTGACAGCGCTCTCCTTGCGCGTTTATGGCTTCAGACATAAACTAAAGTCTTTTCAGGTGGAGAATAAAAAAAAACATCGTCCTGAAATGACACAGATTGAAATGCATGCTGAAAAAAACGAGTTACCCAATTTTTAAGATTTTCTTTTTTACTACTTTGGCAGCTTTCAATTAATTTTCATTTTTTTCCGTTTACTTTCTTTCTCAATTATTTTTTTCACATGTTTACGCTGTAAAAAAATGTATTAATAATCTGTTCTGACGTGCAATTGTCTCAGTTTTTCGAAAAAAGATCAGTCTTTCCTTTTGACCTTCAAAGATTCATTCAAATCTGATTTGAAACTTAGAAAGCTGTTTTTCGACCATTGCTTAAATTTTGGGAATTTTTTGAATCCTCTAGTTGGAAAGCTGAGAAAATTTGACAGGACATGTGTATTTTTCGAGTTGGGTTCTCCGTGAGTTCTCTTTAAATTAATTGAAGAACAACATTTCTATATTAAAGATTCAAAAAATGTAATTTTCCTTATTATACACGTAGGTGTTGTTGCGACAACACAAACTTATTAGATAGTTTTTTACACAGTCAATTTATCATCTTTTTATCAAGCTGTACAACGAGCTCAAATACTATTGAAAATTGTAATTACACCAAACCGGTATATTTGTATATTTTAATCGTTTCCATTAATAAGCAAAATTAATGGATAACTTTTGATATAAAATTGAGTTTAGCTCACTATTGAGCCAAATGACAACCACCCTAATATAGATACATATATAATCTATCCATGAAGAGGAAATTAGACGTACATGTAAACCTGTATTAACTGGAGGCTCGTCAATGAGAACAGAACTACCGAAATCCGCGAGTTTGGGCTGTCCGTCTGCGGCGATGAGCACGTTTTTCGGTTTAACATCGGCGTGAATAATTCCAGCTTGATGACAAAATTGCAGAGCGCTCGCTATTGCTCGCCAAGTCGTGAGTCTTTCTTCCCGCGGTAAAATCGTTTGATCCAATCGATCTTGCAACGACGTACCGCAAAGTTCCATCGTTATCAGTGACCAAACTGCACCCTGTTCGATCGCCAAAACTCTAACTATGTTCGAATGACGCAAAAATGAAGCGTGACGCTCGGCGTTGACCGCAACATCGCTACATTTACGTCTTCTCACTATCTTCGCTGCTACCTGATCACCTGATAATCATCAATTATTCAATTAATCGACAACAATCCAGTGTTGAGCAACCAACAAGGACATTTGTGTTCGAATTACCGAATTAATACCAGGTAATAAATTCAAAAGTATTTTGGACTCAGCAAATGTCAAAGTAAAAAGTACGTTTGTATTCGTTGAGTGAAATATTTCCGATTACATTCGTATTTAATATTATTACTGTACTTGGGCGCTCGTAATTTATATTAAAAGTGAATTTCCAGTATCTAACCTGTTCGGTATTTTCAAGACGAAGTTAGTAAACCAATATTATATTACATTCTATGCAATTTTGAATTATACCATAGGCTGCAAACAATTTTCACCGTGAAATTTACAAAACCATTGCTTTGGATACTAGTTAAAGTTTAATGGCCTGATGAATAAATATGTAGACAACAGAATCAGTAGTTGAGAAATCTCTTTCACGTGATTAGTTTTCGTACACTTAAATATACAAAAGTACAAAAGAATATACGGTACATCTGTACTTGGAGCTTTGTCAAGTACGAAATACTTTTGTTCTTTGTACTTGAAGTGTGGATAAATAAGGAAGTATTTATGTAATTTGTACTTCGGTACTCTTCGGGTACATTTTTGTCCATCACTGCAACAATTTTGTGTATTTTGCTTCCAAGTTCAAATTCAGTAGAATGTTGTACGACTACGGAAAGACGCTTGTTACTGATTTTGAAAGAAATCCATGCAGTACTTTTGTTTTAAAGAATTTCGAAAGGTTCAAAAAATCGCAATTTTCGAGATATCGGACTAAAATTTCGCACAAAGTTGCACCATTATCAAACGATGTTTCGTATTGAATTTGAGCAAAATCCATGGAGCCATTCATATTTAATGTCGTTTTGAAATTTTTCAAAAATATACGTGCGCGCTCTAGCTTCCACAATTTTCGAAACATCGGACTAAAATTTGGTGCTAAGTCGCACTATTATCGAAAGATGTTTCGTATTGAATTTGAGAAAAATCCATCTAGGCGTTCAGATTTAATGCGACTTTCAATTTTTTGGATTTGACATGGTATTCACCATATATTTATTCCGGACTAGATAGATTTACGAACGTAATTTATATGAAAAGAAGGGTTCAAAGTTGAACTTTGCACATTGCAGCAAAACTGCCAAAATTGATCGACATAGTTCCTCATAGAGGAAACTGGAAAATGTGGAAAATTACTAGGAAACAATGTGCAAGGTTCGACTTTGCATCCGTTTTTCTTACTACTTCTCAAACATTTTAATATTAATATTAATTTAGGGTATTACTAAGATTCGGGATTACCTCGATAAGAAGCTCTGTAGACTGTGCCGAAGCATCCACTGCCAAGGACCGAGTGTTCCTTATCGGGTAAACCATCGTTGACAATCTTGGCTCTGTTTGGAGTATCGACTTTGAAAGGAGAAAATCTGTGTCTTCCAGCAGACCTCGGATGTTCGACTTTGAGCTTGTTTCTAATTTTCGTTTCCGGCGTTCGTGGACTCAGTGAACGTCTGCGTTACGATATATATATTAGGGTGGACCTTATTTGGGGTGTTGTCGAATTTCGACAAGTGCACCGCCCGGATAGGTTCGAAATAAATATTTAAAAAAAATGTGCAAAACCCCAGTACTGTAGTCCAATGCGAAGACGTGCCTGTAAGCTCGTTTTGTTTCCCATTTTAATAACATGGGATTTTCAGACTAATTCAGTCATTATTTTTTGTAAGTGCTCCTAAGCATTGAAAAAAAATATTATTCATATAAATCTATTCTTAATTGGTATATCTACGTGTAAAATTTTTTACAAGACCTCGCCTGTATCAATTTGCCGTCGTGTATAATAGAGGAGGGGGTGGGGAGGGTAAAGGTTGTGATAACGCCTTGTAAAAAATGTTACACGTAGATATACCAATTAACAATAGATTTATATGAATAATATTTTTTTTCAATGCTTAGGAGCACTTCCAAAAAATAATGACTGAATTAGTCTGAAAATCCCATGTTATTCAAATGGAAAACAAAACGAGCTTACAGGCACGTCTTCGCATTGGACTACAGTGCTGGGGCTTCGCACATATTTTTTTTAATTCATTTCGAACCTATCTGGGGACTGCACTTGTCGAAATTCGACAACACTCCGAATAAGGTCCACCCTAATATATATAAATTTTTTATTTCAATCCAACATAGATATGAATAATTACAGGTTACTTTTTTTTTCGTTACCTGACACTCAGCAGATTTTCCACGGGTCGAGGCGACAAAGTTTTCAACGCCGAAGCCGCGAGACGTGGTGATGCCATTTCGAAGATAACAACAAAAAATAAAGAAAAAATATAATTCTATTTAATTTAAATAATTCACTTTATATTCCATCGAAAAGTTAAAGCGAGTCGCACGAATGAATTTTCGTAACAAAATGCGACACATCGAGACGCGATTATCGTGTCTTCGTTACTACTTGTTTACGAAATTTAGTCTCAGGCACGTGTTTCGAAGGACGTCGAAATCGATAGAATTCGTATTGGTCGGATTACGTTGGAGTGGGAATCGCAGAAAAATCGCGAAATAAATATTTTTGAATTAGAGGGAGAATTAAAATATTTTATTCTTCATTAAAATCAACGCGCGAATAAGCTACTCGGAGCCTATAACTAATTATTACTTTTAATACTGTACGTCTAACTCATTATTATTTACAATAATTCAGTATATATATATATGTACCTAGATATTTATTATTTTTATCTTTATCTATTTTTGTTTGTTTTTTTCTTTATTTTATTTTTACTTTTTTTTTTGTGTCGCTATCGATTGAACGACGATTATTGTAATAATCTCTCAATAATAATAGTAATATCTGTGTAATTTACAGTAAATTTTTTTCGATAACGATGTAGACGGATATTACAGAACCGTATCTATACAATGGAAATTTCATACGTGTTAACGCGATAGAAATTAAGTAACGTTGAATGTTAATTTTTTTTTGTTTTTGTAAGTACCGTTTCGATCGATTGCGGCTTTGAACTATCACAATCAACTATAAGGAAAAATTCCACGTTTATCAGGATTTTCTCGATTTTTTTTTACACGCCGTAAATTTAATTGAGAGACGATTTTCGTCGCGATTTCACTCTGCGACCATGGAATTGATCTACAGTTTTTTTTCCCCCCGCTTTCTGTCGTTTTAATAGACATTGTATCAGAATAATATATCCTAGTGAATTAAAATACAACTTTTGCTCTTTTCTAAAATATGATAAAGGATGTTTTTTGTTTTGTTTGTTATATATCTATGTATGTATGTGTATGTGTGTATTCGTTTATGTTATATACCCCGCTTTCTTGTTATCCGGCAATATTCGTTTCATTGTCACAACAATTGGTCACAATTCAACGCGTGTAAACCGCAATCAGTAATTAAAAAAATAAACCGACCATCGGACAATCGCGAAGAAAATTTATCACCATCCACGTTACGCCTATCACACGCAACGCTTTCGTCCGGCCAAGTACGTCGTACTTAAAAAAAGAAAATGTATACATTCATGATTGATCTTGCGACAATATCGCGTGTCCTATATATGTTTACTATTTTTCATTTGACGTATTTCGTGTCGATGAAGACATTCATTAAATAAAAATGCATTTGAAATACTTTTATCAATAAATGATCATGGATAATAATTGTTATTAGATATCAGAATCAAATTTAAAAACAATCATTCGTTCAAATTGTTAATTATAATTTCAGAAAAGTGACAATATTAATTTTTGCATGATAATTGATTATAGTTATGTGTTCGAGAAACTTTTTGAAATACATTTTTATTGAATGATTGCCCATCCCTGCTCCAGGCTACGATTAAGTCGCAAGATCAATCATTTTTTCATAAAAATAATAATAACAATTATTATTATTAATAATAATAAAAATAAAATAAATTTTTATTATTATTAATAATAATAAAAATAAAATAAATTTTTATTATTATTAATAATAATAAAAATAAAATAAATTTTTATTATTATTAATAATAACAAAAATAATAATAACAATTATTATTATTTTTCTCAAAACGTGCTTGGCTTAGCGAAACACTGTGCGATCCAACAATCAGGTACATAATTTTTTTTGCTTTTAAAATACATCGATTTTCCACGCGATTATCCTTTATTGTCCATTTCGTATATCTCATTACCGTATTTCCCTTCCCCTCGAATATCCGTGTGTCGACCCCACGGTAAATATTATTTTCAATCCTTTTTTTTGGGAAGTTGTTCTCTCTTCTTCTTTGAATTAGATTGCGATAGGACAAATCTCGTACACCCAACTTTCGAGTGACAAATAACACGTTCACAACAGCACTTTATCTGTAAGATGTTAATTGTTTGCTTCCGTGGACAAAAAAATCGGTTGATACGATTTTTTCAAAGTATTTTCCGTGCGCTCTTAATTGTTACAAAATGTACCAACCGATTCTTCATCGGACAATACTTTGCGAATTTATAATGTCAAACAGAAAATTGTATTTATAATACCAGGCTTATCCCGTTTCCTAAACAGGGTTTACATAACTTTGAATCTTCATCGTCGGGGTGCATTTAAGAACAATTTGTAAAGTGTACGAAAACTATATGCGTAACGTTCGTTTTTCTTATCTTTTTTTTTTTTTTTTTTTTTTTAACAATCTCATTCTATACTCGCTAGTGATTAGTTTTTGCGCAATACAGACATCAATGCCAATCGCATC
Source organism: Sussaba pulchella (assembly GCA_963971145.1). Lineage (NCBI taxonomy): Eukaryota > Metazoa > Arthropoda > Insecta > Hymenoptera > Ichneumonidae > Sussaba > Sussaba pulchella. Next base: position 1,533,030 of record OZ020167.1, read on the forward strand.
GACTGGTCGGACAGTTTTTTTTTTTACCACAGAATTAACGAGTATTTTGTCTGTTTTTAAAATTCGTCGAGCTATTATTTTTTTTTTTTTCGCGACATTTAAAATTTGTTTAAAAGTAGCTTAAAAATTAATGCAATGCTTTTAAAACGCTGCAGTGGATTTTCTTTTGCCTTAGCAATCGTACAGAGTGTAAACAGGATTGGATTAAGATGTAACATCAACGTATCGTCGGTTTAGCGATCGTCCTTGAATCGTCGGCGATAACGAAAATCGCAAAAATATTCAAAGGTTTGAAAACGAAAACGATAAAATCGCGATATTAGATTTGAATTAAAAAAATCAGGGCGGAATACTCGATTTATCGAAATATGACAATAATAAGTACTAGGAACGTGCGTTCTCGCGAGGTATCATTAAAACGTACATTTTAAGGACGCATGAACCTCTTTTTTTTTTTTTTTAGGATCTCTTGGCGCGTATCAATGAATTTACGATCTAAGTCGATAACATAATTATTTACAATTTTTATGATACAATATATGAGTTTTTCTCACGTTCATGATAAGATTCGTAGAAATCATGACGACAACAGGTATCCTGCACGATATAATATTTTTTAAGACACGCTATGAATCGTCAATAAAATCTAAATTGTTAGCCACGCGACGCACCAATCATCTCCAACATAACACGCTTTATATATATATATATATATATATATATATATCTTTCTCTGTGGCGTGCTAGCTTAGCATGCACACCAATACGCAAGAAAATATACATTTTTCATCCTTGTCTTCTTCGTCAACGCTTAAAATTCTCTCGAGCTACCCTGAGCAATGGCGTAAAGGACCAAAAAAACCGTGCTTTAGGAGATAAAATGGATTTTCGATAGACGATTGAGTTTTACATCGGTGAGTCCTGACAAATTTATTCAGCAATATTCGATGATTTGTAAATGGTTAGGTTTAAAGAAAATATTTTTTCTCGCCTTTTATTTTTCATTCTGTTGTGGTGAGAAGATTTCGAATTTTAACAATATTTCGTTTTAGCCATTCCGAATCGAATGCGTAACGTTGGAAGAACAATAATTTCGAAAAAGTTATTTGATGAAATTTAAGGGGGCACATCTGTGTAGATAGGTGAATTTTGGGAATTATTATCTCGAAAACTATTCGTCCGATTGAATTCAAGTTGGTTTTATTTGAAAATATATACATTGAGGTATGTTGGGGATTTTTTATGTAAATATATAGCGAGTTCCCAAACTTCAAACGCGTTTATCTCGAAACACGTTTTTCAAAGTCGGTTCCCACTTTTTTTTAGATAACGGATTGACCGATTCCTTTAAAATTTGGTCACAATATGCACGGATAGGTGATGAAGTTCGGCACGTAGGATTTTTTTCAAACTAATTTTTTTTCAACCAATAAAAGTCGTAAATTGAGGTTAAAAAGTGAATTTCAATTTCAATCAAGCGCCATTTTGTGAAAAAATAAAAAAAAAAAAAAAAAAATCCTACGTGCCGAATAGCTCAAGACGTTACACTTTAAGAATCCTCTTGAAATTTACGTTTCAGACCAACCGTCTGCGAGAAAAAGTGGGAACCGCAAACCGTGTCGACGACAAAGTTGTTTTACGCCAGCAAGAATAACAGCGCTCCCATTCACTACATATTTACACAAAAAATCGTCAACACACCTCAATGTATATCCTTCCAAATAAAACCAACTCGAATTCAATCGGACGAATAATTTTTTCAATAATAATTCCCAAAAATTCACCTACTTTTCCGGCAATCTACACAAATGTACCCCCTCAAACATCAACAAAAATAAAATCTATAACCCTTGAAATAAAAAATATGTAATCCATCGGCCGCTGTAATTTTCAAACTATTCGATATAACAAGGACGGGACCGATAAGCAGTACGTGTGAATTAATTCGGTCATTGCGAGACTAAAAAATTGACGTTAAGGCACGGTCTAACCGGGTAACGGTGCTTCCTCGTAAAAATCAAGCTCGTCCTCGTTAGCTTCGGGTTCGGGTTCTTTGCTGTCGAGTGCTCGCAATTCCGGTTGGGTGAAAAAACGATTCATCTGCGATCTCAACGGTATCATCAGAATAAGAAAAAACGGTAACGAAAGCGCGGCTCTCGTGCTTTTTACGACCCACAAAGTTGCTAGACAAAAAATTTGTATCAGAGTAAATATATGCATCTTGTAAGTTTGTACCCTACGAACGTAATTAGCACTTCCGTGATGTTTCACGGGCATGAAGAAAAGTTTTACGCGATCGAATAATTGAACACCGTTGGTCGATGATATACCCATGTAGAGAAAAACACCGAGTAAAACGGCCATGGGAACGCGACGAAGCAACGGTGCCATCAACACGCTAACACCGACCAATACGGCGACGAGGAGGGCGCTGACGCGTTGTTCCTTGACCTCGACAATGTGAGGCTTGTCACCGGGCGCGTGAGTTCTCGACATGACCGTAACCGCGGATACGTGGGTCAACGAACGTACGGATGCCGCGCAACACCATGGCGCACCCATCAAACCGCAACCAACGTTCATGAGACACACCACGACAATGTCCATGTGATAACCGTTGCCTTTTCGAAGTTTACGTTCTTTCTTGTCGATTATGAGCCTGTTTTTGAAATATTTAAACGAATTATTAGTGAATAAAGTTATGATGAGGTAACACTGGGCCGGCTTGAAAAAAAAAAAAAAAAAATTTTCTTTCAATCAAAATACATTCACGCCGAAGTATCTTCTATTGAGAGAAACGTGTCTAAAAATGAGCCCGATCGGACCATTTTTAGGGGTCGCGCAAGATTTTTCTAGTTTTCCCATTTGATTAACGTGGGAAGAACGAAAAGTTTCTATTAAAAAAATCGTAGCTCCGCCAATTTTATAGGTACATCGACCCGGTTAGTTGCATTTGAAAGCTCTTGAAAAACCGCTTAAAATGACGTGCGGACCTTTGGGATCCCATTGAAACTTCCGTCGATAATTTCTTACGAAACAACAAAATTATTGATGAAAGTTGCTATGGGATCTTAAAGGTACGCACGCCATTTTGAGCAGTTTTTCAAGAGCTTTCAAATGGAACTAACCGGATTAATGTACCTATAAAATTGGCGGAGCTACGATTTTTTTAATGGAAACTTTTCGTTCTTTCCATGTTAATCAAATGAGAAAACTAGAAAAATCTTGCGCGACCCCTAAAAATGGTCCGATCGGGCTCATTTTTAGACACGATTCTCTTGATGGAAGATACTTTGGCGTGAATGTATTTTGATTGAAAGAAAAAAAAAACGTTTTTTTTTCAAGCCGGCCTAGGTAACACGAATGGCCTGATTCGATGAAAATGTACCTTGCATCGTCGAATTATCAACTGTTATGAAATATTATTATTGATTCGAAACAAAAAATTCATCCGAATTATTTATTCTAATTACAGTTGTCAAAATTCTGATTTTTCTATGATCATTGATCATAGTCATTCGTTTGAAGTAGTATTACAAATACATTTTCATTGAATAAATGCCCTTCGTGTACAATAGAGGCAAGAATCGAAGGATACAAAAAAAATCCTACATCTTTTAGGTGGTTTTAAAAAAGATGTAACTCGGCGAAAAATGTTTGTAGAGCAAATTGTAGCTACATTTTTTTCGTTTCGAGATCTTGAGTTCGAATATTCATATAATCGATAGTTTCTGAGTAATGATTGATAAAGATCAACGGTAATAATTTTTTCTAAATTCTTGCTTGCGTTTCAAGAGGTTCACTTGAATGATTCTTACTCTTTAATTCAAGTAGTTCAAACCTCTGTACGATAATTAATTGTTAAGTTATTAGGTATCCAAGAAAAAATGACAGTTTTTATCTGATGACCCATCAAAAGTGTGGTTATAAATGCTCAAAAGTATCTCCTACAAGACATTTCCAATGTTTTTCTAAACCAAACTTTTTTTCATGCGAAAAACTTGATGCCCAAAAATATTTGAACTCAAAATCTCAAAACTACAGACTCGAAGCTTAAATTTCATTCTCCCATCGTTGCTTTCCAACCATTTTTCGTCAAGTCAAACTCTTTCGAAAAACAACGAAAAATTAAAGATATTTTTCTTCGTATTCTCAAATTTACCGTTAAACGTATACAATAAAATACAATAAATAAAAATTAAAATAAATTACTCGGATATTTGGGTTTCCATGAAGACAAGGATGTATACGAGCAACGCAGGTACGACGCAAGCGAGTGCCATCCACATTGGAATCGGTTTAGTCCCACCACCGGGCGAAACGAACCAATCTCTTCCGTGAACGGTTGGCGTGAGTCCTTCCGGTACCAAAAGTTTTTCCGTCTCTACCTCAGCAAGGTAATCGATCAGCACGAAAACAACGATACTGATCGGTACACCAAAATCACCGAAGGCTCGTCTCGCGCTACGACCGAGATAATGACCGTTGCGAAATATTCTCAAATAATAAGCTCCGAGAAATGTACCGAGACACAAAATTGTGCACATGAGCGCGGTGTTAGGTTGATTTATCAATCCGGCATTGTCGCGATCGGGCAATTGTGCCGGACTCGTTGGATAAGTAACCGTTAATTCCGTCAAATTTTCCATCAACGAGGTGTAACGTTGAATTTGTGTCGTATTATCGACGTAAGTGTTGTTATCGACGTCGAAACAATATTCCGGTAACAATGGATTACGTTTGAAATAATTGACGAGTTTGATGAAAGTTTCGACGATGTACAGAATCGATATCAAACCGGTAAATATTTCTTCGGTAAATCGTGTGAAAAGACGAACAAGTACGGAACCTTCGACACAAGCAATCGTAAGTGCTATAACGCCCATCCAAGCGCCAACGTAAACTCTCATTGTTAAAAACTCCAAACCGTTCGCCAGACAGAAGTTATAAAGACTCTCGTCGAAAAGCAACAACGGACCTGTCGTACCGATAATCACGAGTGGTTGAGTCGCGAAAAGAGCCATTATCACTCCTGTCCAAGAACAGGAGACCAAAGTCTCGGAGATGCCGATCGTGTTGTGAGTTTTGTCGCTCAACAAACCACCGAAAGTTATAGCGGTACACAACGCCGCGAAATACATGAATATCGCGGCGGCCAAACAAGACGACGACAAGCCATCGGTGAAATCTGATAGATAGTGAGGATAACGTCTTTTTATGTCGTTTATCAGACCGCCGAAGGGACGACGGGTTCGTCGAAGAGGATCGTTTCTCGGTGGTTTTTTTTCCTCCTCACCGGCCATTATGGCTAAACGAAAGAATTAACACAAGTTCGTTATTGTTGTGCGTGTATGCTTCTAACATTTTATTTTGTTGAATTTGAGCAATCACGGTGGTGTAAAATTATGGATCGAATGAAATTTGTGTTGGATATCAATTGTTCAAAAAAACCGAACGGATGAGTTTGGATCTGGCATCGTTGATTAATGTTTAGGACATATTTCTTGTCAAACTTTTCTTTTCCAAAATTTTAACGCATTTTTTTTAACGCCTTTCTTAGAAAATGTTGGAGGTGTATATATAGTGTTTCACGTCGTGCTTTGAAGCTGTACGGAATTTTTTTTTAAATTTATTTTTTCTCTGTCAATAAAATTTGTCTCAACGGGCTGAAGGACTTTGGCCGATGGCGCTTCGACAATGCGAATGGGGCAAACTTGGCCGTTTAACCGGACTGAAACCCTTCTATCTATTTTTTAGACCCCTCCTTTCTTTCTCGCTCCCGCCATTTTTTTTATCAAGAGGTAACTGCTATTTGCTCTCTTTTTATTTGCATGAAATTTTTTTAAATTTTGCAAAAATTCGAGTTTTTTCGAAATTTCAATATATAATAATGGTGTCCGACCTAAAAACCAAAAAAATTATATCTATCTGGCCAAAAATCGATGTTTTGATTGTTTCCGATAGAAAAAAAGATTTTTAAATTATTTTTTTCGTGATCAAATAGGATCATAATAAAAAAATCGATTTTCTAACGAAATAATCGAAATATCGATTTTTTTGCAAGACAAATTTCATTTTTTTTTTTTTAGATGGCAAACCATTATTATATATTCGGAAAAACTCGAATTTTTGTAAAATTTCAAAAAAAAAAAAAAAAAGAAATTATAGGAATCCGGTGCCCACTCTAATTTTATGAAAAAAGTTCTCCAATTTCAATAGAGTATGTGGGAAAAAAATTTTATCCAAATAAAAAGGGGGCAAATAGCAGTTACCTCTTGATTTTAAAAAAATGTTAGGGGGGGGGGGGGGGAGGGGTCTAAAAAATCTATAACAAATTAGTGAGGTCGTAGGATCTAAAAGATACTAAAAAAAAAATCATCGACCACATCGGTCGATAGAAGGCTTTCAGTCCGTTGAAACGGCCAAGTTTGCCCCATAAACACGTATAAAAACGAAAAACAATAATAATAATAATGATAAAAATTAACGGCAATACCATTAACGCGAAAAAAAAAAAAAAAACAACAATTCTATCGTCAATTACACAATAAACGTGTCCATAAATAGTTTTACCTTTTTTCAGGGCAGCATCGCTCTGAATGGGTTTGCTGGCACCGGCGAGTGCCTTGGCTTTTCGTTTTCTGATTGCTTCGGTTTTGGTTTTGAGCTCGTCGAAAGGCAACAACGCTTGTCTCTCCCAATCACCGGGTGGTAGAACTATCGAATCGTCCAAAAATTCATTGATAGCCGAGAGAAGTTCGCGTCTCTCGTTGGCTTTGTAAGCGACTTTGTGGAAGGACGTGTTCGACATAAGGGTCGATATCGATCTACCGATCTCGTGATAATCGAGATCGGCGGTTCTCGGTCCCAACAGGGTGAACATAAATCTCACGGGTATCGTTACTTCCGTTATCGATGGCATGAAAGCACCTTCGGCGAGACGAACGAAAGCTATCGTCGGTTGATCCAAAAAATCAACGGCACCGACGAGAACAACCGTGGCTTCGGCACCGGCTGGAATTCTCTTGAGAATGTAATCGTTGTGACTTTTCTTCAAATCTTCGTTACTGCTCGTGTACGTCATCTCTTCCTTCATGTCGACCGTCGTGTGATTGTTATCCAGAGCTAAACTCGACGAGACGATTTTTGGTTTAGCATCGTTCAAATTCTGCGAAACAAAACGTAACGATGTTGTAATTTTTTTTTAAAATATTTAACGGAGCGAATTGTACATAGATAGCAATTTTGAGAACAAAAAATTGAAACCGCAAACGTTGCATGGGCTTTGCGAAATTTTGAACCGCGAATAATTTTTTTACGGGACTCGGCAAATTTGGGAACGGAAAAAGTCGGTGGACCGAGTTATTGATTCGAATTTTGCTGAAGAATTAGTTATTATAAATTATTATATATCGTTGCGATGTAGCAACTTACATTGTGTTGGAAAAAAACGTTGATATATTGTCGCACGAACGATTAAAACCGATGCTCTATTTCGATTTCCGAACGTAAGAGGATGTGATAATGAAAATAATCTATACCTGAATATTGAAACATTCACGTTGAGATTTAATTATGTATTTTACGTGAATATTGTGCTGTACGTACAACAAACATTATGGGGTCCATGCGGGATAAATCGACGAAAAAATTTAAAAAGAGGGGTGAAGAAAAACAATCGATCGTTTTTTTTTGTACAAGGTACGAATGAAGCATATACAGCGGAGAATGAACGAGGGACGATACGTAGAGAGATTAAAAATGTAAGCTGCTTGATTTTCTACTGAACATGGGTGATAAATCTAGCGAATAAGAATTTTTGTAAAATTGGCTTATTTGTTTCTGTGCGAGGGCAACGGGGGGAGTACGAGAGATAGCAAGAGATTTACATGTTGGGTTACATGGTTCTCACTGCCGTCCCGCGCAGCATCATCGTCATCCAGCCAGATAGACTGTGGGAAATAATATTACGGAAATGCTATAAGTTAAATTCGTTTGCTAGTCGCAATCGCGTATATATCTAAATATACATGGGGCAAAATTTCCCAATTCACTGAACTGAAACCCTCCTATCCCCCGATGTGGACGATGATTTTTTTTTTTAGTATCCTTTGGATCACACGACCTCACTAGTTTTTTTTCAGATTTTTTAGACCCCTCCTTCCCCTCCCCTCCCCCCACCATATTATTTTTATCAAGAGGTAATTGCTATTTGTCCCCTTTTTATTTGGATGACATTTTTTTTCCCGGATACTCTATTGAAATTGAAGAACTTTTTTCATAAAATTGGAGTGGGCAACGGGTTCTTGATATTTTTATATATTTTTTTTTAATTTTGCAAAAATTTGATTTTTTCCGAAATTTGAATATATGATAATGGTTTCCCATCTAAAAAAAGAAAAGAAAAATGAAATTTGTCTTGCAAAAAAATCGATATTTCGATTATTTCGATAGAAAATCGATTTTTGAGTATGAATTAATTGTTGCAAAGTTTTTGCAAAATTAAAAAAAAAAAAATAAAAATATTAGGAACCCGCTGCCCACTCCAATTTTATGGAAAAAGTTCTTCAATTTCAACAGAGTATCCGAGAAAAAAAATTCATCCAAATAAAGAGGGGACAAACAGCAGTTACCTCTTGATAAAAATAATATGTTGGGGGGAGGGGAGGGGAAGGGGTCTAAAAAATCTAAAAAAAAAATGAATGAGGTCGTAGGATCCAAAGGATACTAAAAAAAAATCATCGTTCACATCGGGGGATAGGAGGGTTTCAGGTCAGTGAATTGAGAAATTTTGCCCTATATATTTTTTTTCCTACGTCGTCTACTAATACTGCAATCGATTTTCAGGGTCATGGGTATTCGGACAGACCGAATTTTCTAAACATTCGATTTTTCCTGAATCGTCGTTACTCGCAATAACTACATTTTTTTTCGATCTCGTTTATTATTCTCTTCTACTTTGAGTAGGAAACTTGCGTGTTCTGCTATTTTGTCACTTGACGTATTTCTGCGGTTTGGAGAAAAAATCGAATAAGGCCATGAAACGAGTTTTCGAGATATAACGATTTTTAGTTGCGAATGATCACAGCGAGAAAATCGATTTAAAAAAAATAATTATCATCAGATTATACTTAGTTTCTGGTAACATTTGAGGTAGCTTTCGATTAGGTTAAGTAGTCTGTAATTTATAGATAAAAAAAAATCCGTTGAACTTATTCAGTCTTGCTTCCAAAATATACTCATTCGATTAGATTATTCTCGTTTATTTCTCCCACTACGATCAATTTTCGGCCTCATCGTATCTCAAAACCCCATTTACAATCTAAATAAATCCAAAAATTATTCGATTTTTGCCTCCAAACCACACATACACACTAAATCTAATAACCTCATATCTTCATCAATCTTCTCTTCATTGTAATCAATACGATCGTCACATTAATCCGAGCAAACCATGATTCGTAAAAACCATGAATTACCTGCAAACTGGTGTAACTGGCATAATTGCGTTTGCCACCAAAACGAAATCCTCGATCGTGCTCGTGCACGTGTCGGTGTCTAAGAAGAAGAGCACGCATGACAACCGGTCGATCTTCCGGTAAAATAAGTTCTTCGATGACCATTTGTTCGACAACCCTGTAAGCCAAACCCGGAACGTCGCGTTCCTCAAGATCGAGGAGTACGACTCCGGTTTCGAGGCAACGTCGCAAATTTAAAAGCGAATGAAAACTCAGAGAAGCAACGTGGGGTCTGCCCCAACGATCGGCACCTTCCTCAACGTCTTCCTCGTATTTTATCCAACGTGCGGTTTCGCGCCATTCGCGTTCCTCACCGACACCGTGAAGTTCGTCGAGTTGCACGAAAACTTCGTGAGGCGAATGATCGTACATTTTTTTCAACGTTTCGTGGGGTATTCCACCCTCTTTTCGTCGTCCAATTTGCACGGTTGAATGAGCGGCTTTGTGTCTTCTCATGCCACGAGGATCGTCGCTTCGGTGAGATTCTAGATCGTCTATGTCCAATTCTTGAAGAGTACAAGCTTCTTCCGGTTGCACGCTCACGCGTCTTCCCGTCAAACCCGTTCTTCCGTTTACATCCGGAAGACCGGCGCCCGAACGTTTTCGCCATTGCGGATCTTCTTGCAAAGAATATTTTCGCGATTTGTGATGATGCCTCCTGAAAAACACGCGGGTGGAAAAAAAAACGGTTGTTCAATTGTTTCGATGATTATTTGTTCTTAGGTGGTATTGAAAAATGGATTGTTGATTCAAATTGTTTCGAGGTGTTGGGGTGGTTTTTTGTTTGGTTCGTGGTTGAATTTTTATTGGGATGGCTTCGAAAATTGATTGAAAAATGAATGATTTTTGTTTTTAGGGCTATTTTTAATCGTTTAGTCTAATGCAAATCTTTCAACTTAAGCACGTGGAGTTTTCTATTTTAAATACATGTGATTTTTTTAACCTTTCGGTAAGTCTGTTGGCGAGACAACTAATTTATCTAATACCATATGAAATCAACGGGTATGAACCCTAATTTAACGAAAAACAATATACATATATGGGTCATCTCGTACAACGTTTGAAACGTTGCTCTGACGATTATCATATAATTTATTAAAATAATTTGAGTATCCCCTGGCCCCACATTTGTAGTGTTTTCTTTGAGAAGATTATTTAAGGTATTTTCAGTCAATTTGGGAAAGGTGTAGACTCCAGGACGTTTCTAGTTATGTCAAAATATTTGAATAAATTGGATGATAATCGTCAGAGAAACGGTCCGACCGTTTATGTATATTTAACTTCGTCAAAGTAGGATTCATACCCGTTGATTTCAAATGGTATTGGATTTATTAGTCGTCCCGCCAAAATTATTACCAAAAGGTAAAAAAATGGCAGCTGGGTGAATGTGAAACTTCACCTGGTTAGGGGGAACGATTACTAATTACAATGTTAGCTTCAACACGGGCTGAGAATTTTCTTTTATTTCCCAGTCGATCCCTACGTCATCCCAAACACAATTCGAATCTAATCCAAATAACAACCTCCGAATGTAGTAGACGTAGACTTCAGTCGAATTAATTAAAATTGGTTATTCGGCTCTTCATGGATGATACGATAAATCACCGGTTTTATGTATAAACATTAATTAATTTCTATGATTTTTCCATGATACAATGATAAAGAAATTCGGTAAAAATAAACGATTCGCGCCAACGTATCCCCTCTGAAAAAAAAAATCGTCACGCGTGGACCTAACGCGAAGGATCGTACATCAACATTCTCTTCCATTTCGCCGTTTCCGGCTTCCCCCTAACGCCGTTGGTTCGGCAAAAGCTCGTTACCCCGTGGCGTCACAGCCACTTCTTCATCTTCTTACGACAGTGCCTAAGCTCGAAGCTTCCGAGTGCGAAGTATGTTCCCAAGCAGCTGCCAAATCTGCTTTGGTCACACATCGACCCTGGCAATGATGCAGACTCGCGTGTCAGGTTCGCCAACTCGAGCCACTAACGTCACAAATTCAAGTTCATTTCACGATACGATCTACATAGGTAACAACGTCGATCGATGCGATGCATTACCATAATTTTTTCGCGTACGGTACGAGAGCACTTGTGCTATTAAAAAAAATCATGACGCTCTTGAAATACTCGATACCAAGAACCAGATTATTTTCACCCGCTCGAGGATAATATTAATTTCAAACGGAAAGAAAATTTAATTCGCCAATTGCTACTGTCACCTTCGGTCGGTTTTGAATTAAAAAATTTGCAATTACATCGCGTATTATTTGAGTATGATTTATTATAAATCATTTGATTGAGATTTCACTTTAAAATTCGATTTCTTCACCGAAAGAATAATTATTTTATAAAAATTATAACCATTTTAATCGCGGATAAATCACAATATTATATCATTTCCGTGTTATCACAATAATATCGAAGGCTATATTTCGCACGATCCACTCGTTACCACCCTCAAAGTTTCTGCGATTCGATACACTCCGTCGCAAAAGCTTCGAATTATTTTATCACCGCTGAATCACCAAATTAGAAAAATAAATTAAATCAACATGATTTGAATAATAAAAAATAATCAAATTCGATAAAATAAGATACCGTCTGATATCGCCAATGCGATCGGGAGACCGTTCGTGAGTTTCGGGCATGTCAAGGCAAATAAAATAAAAAAGAAGAGACAGGTACAACGTGGCACCCACCTCTTCGTCTCTTGGACTCTCGAACGAGACTCGATCGACCCAATTAAATGAAAAACAATAAGAGTTGCGCCTCGTACAAACGAAACATGGCTGGTTACGCCCCTCCCTCCCTTCCATCCCCGTCCTAACCAGCAATGCGACGTCCGCGGTGACTTTTCTTCAACGTCCGGGGTGAAGAGAGATGTTTAAAGAATTTTGAGACCCGGTGCTGGCCGAGGGCCATGGCACCAGGCAGTACCTCGCAAAACAACCCGACCGAATCGTTCGTCGCTGTGCTCTCTTCGTCGACCGCGCAATTACGTCTGGGTCTAGGCCGCGTGTTTTCGCCAAAATAAACGTAATAACAATCGACCAATCTTTTTCATAAGGGGACTACGTCTGTGTAGATCGCCGGAAAATTAGGTGAATTTTGGGAATTATTATCTTGAAAACTATTCGTCCGATTGAATTCAAGTTGGTTTTATTTGAAAGTATATACATTGAGGTGTGTTGACGATTTTTTATATAAATATATAGCGAGTTTGGAAACTTTAAACGCGTTTATTTCGTGACACGCTTTTCAAAGTCGGTTTCCACTTTTTTTTGGATAACGGATCGACCGATTTTTTTTAAATTTGGACACGATATGCACGGATAGGTGATGAAGTTCGGCACGTAGGATTTTTTTTTTAAACTAATTTATTTACTTTTTTATCAACCAAAAAAGGTCGTAAATTGAGGTTGAAAAGTGAATTTCAATTTTAATCGAGCGCCATTTTGTGAAAAAAATTAAAAAAAAAAAAAAATTCTACGTGCGGAACAGCTCAAGACGTTACACTTTAAGAATCTTCTTGAAATTTTTGTTTCGGACCAACCGACTGCGAGAAAAAGTGGGAACCGCAAACCGTGCCGTCGACAAAGTTGTTTTACGCCGGCCGGAATAACAGCGCTCCCATTCACTATATATTTACATAAAAAATCGTCGACATACCTCAATGTATATACTTTCAAATAAAACCAACTTGAATTCAATCGGACGAATAATTTTTGAAATAATAATTCCCAAAATTCACCTACTTTTTCGGCAATCTACACAGATGTGCTCCCTTAAGGGAATTCAGAGAATTTGACTCAATTGGATACATAGAATTTCGAATGAATTCCAATTCAAGGTCCAAAGGGTTGCACCATGTTTGACGTCTTGCAAGAAAAGTTCTGCGAGGTTTTCAGGTTTCCGATACTACGTCAGGACTTGGAGTCGCTTTTTTATGATTTAAAAAAATTCCCTTTTTCGTCTTTGAGGTGCAAAGTTTATGTACGCATCCGATTCGTATGATGAATCTCTTATTTTATTCAGAAAATCCGTCTTTACGAGGCGTCATGAGATTTTTTTTATAACGCTTCTTCCACTATTTATTCACGGTTGAGAGCCAATTGATAACGTTTAAAATTGAAATAATTATTTTGGAGATTCGCTATTTTGTTATTATTTCAAGCTAGAACTCATTTGAAAATTACAAATCTTCTTTACTTTTTTTTCGGATGTACCGTAGAGGCCAATCGTTTTCAACCAAGTTAGGAATTTTCGCGGCGGCTTCTGCTGTGAGCGAGAAGATGTCAGAATAATTGTTAATAAATTTTCTCACTTCGTACTTATATCAACAAACTGTAATAAAGATTTTAGAAAGATCCGCCTATAACTTGCGTTTAAAAGAATTCGCAAAAATTCCGTTTATTTTTCAACTCGTTACAGTGGCTTGCGCCCTCAAAGCTAAACTCGTGTCAGTCTTGTGGTTTTTTTTTTCGTTTGTATCATCAACCTTTATTTTTAAAATACCTCTGATTAACGGAATCACGGAATGATCGTTATACGACGATGAGAATTCATCAAAATCGAGCAACGGCGAATCAAAGGCCGCGCAATCATTGTGATGGCTCTGGGAAAGTATTCGGTCGGTTTGCCACGTGAGAATTCCGACCGGGGATGGATTTATCGTCGCCGAGCAAATGGTTTATCGTCGCGTGAGCGTAATCCACTGGTATTCTCGTAATTTTAACGAGAAATAATGGACGATCGTCTCGCTACGAGTTGGAATACGCCACTGGCTTGGATCGTTGATTTATCGCGACAACTTTCAACAAACTCGGGCTTTCGTGTGACGTTCGAAAAAAATGTTTGTACGCCAATTAAATGATGATCGAGGGTAAAATGAATATTTTTAAATCGTACTGTGCATAAAATTGAGATACATTGATGTTATTTTTGTAGGCTGCTACTTTGATCTTGCAATTAATTCTGGGTCAATGCATCACCGACGTCTACAAAACTATTTCTCCAAGTACAAACAAGTTCGAAATAATGAAACTTCATCCAGCAGAGAAAGAAAATCGATCAATTGCTGTTGCAAAACAAACGTGAATAATTCGTTAGAACGTGATTTTGAATTTAAACCAAATTCCAGAAACAAATTATTGGTTTCGTTAAGTTTGGACAAGTTTGTTTTTTTTTTGCTTCCTCATAAAGGAAGCTTTGTGACAGTCCGACATTTTTTTTCGAGATTTTGATGTCAATAGGTTCAGAATGTTCTAAAACATCCAGAAAACACATGTGGAGAAAATGTCAGGATGTATGTGTGTGTGTGTAAGTATGTATGTAGCATTGGTTTAACGTTCATAACTTGAGAACGGCTTGAGATATCAAGCTGAAACTTATCACACATGTTAAGAGTTCCAGGCGCCTCGCTTGATTTAATTTTCGGAAAAATCCATGCAGTTCTTTTGTTCTTACGTGATTTCAAAAATCTTCAAAAATCGATTTTTTTTCTCTAGCTCGCACAATTTTCGACATATCTAGCCCAATTTCAGTCAAATGTTGCACTCCTTTAGGGAGATGATTGGTACTGAATTTGAGCGAAATCCATGCAGTGCTTTTGTTTTTAGAGAATTTTGAAATTGGTTAAAAAGTGTCGTGCGCACTCTGGCTTGCGCAATTTTCGAGATATCCGGCTAAAATTTGCTACAAAGTCGCTCTACTATAGAAAGATGTTTCATAATGAATTTGGGCAAAATCCATCGAGCCATTCATATTTTATGTCGTTTTGAAATTTTCAAAAAATCGACGTGCTCGGTCCAGCTTCCACAATTTTCGAGATATCGGATCAAAATTTGGCACAGAGTCGCACTATTATCGAAAGATGTTTCGTATTGAATTTGGGCAAAATCCATCAAGGCGTTTAATGGAATTCACAATATTTTTTTTTAATTTTTATAAAAGCAATGAAATAATAATCTTTGATAATCTCACTTGTGATCGTGTTTGTGATGATGCCTCCGGGTCTTTCGTTCCTCCTCGGTCAGGGGATCTTCGAGCGTAGGCGTAACATCGTCTTCTTCTCGAATCTTTTCGAATTGAACCCTTGGAGTTCCGGAAACCGGACTGTCGCTGGTAAAACCCGTCGAGGCAGCTCGTTCGGAGACAGGAGCTTCGCTCTCGCTACCACCGAGATTTTCCGGATCCTCGGAATTTCCGAGATTATTCTGATATTGATTATGATTGTTGAGGAGATGGGAATTGTGTTGGTCCTCGTCGACGTTAGCTTCCGGTAGAAGCGGCGTCGTCGTGCCAAGCCCGTTGTCCATTGTGTCGGTGTCACGCGTTTCTCCATTACCGTTGTTACGTCCGTTTTCCGAAATTTCCTCCTCCCGCTCGGGATCTTCCGCGGTCGAGCCTTCGCTGTTGAATCAATCAACATTTTTGCATCGTTACAATCCCGATACATCATTCGAAACAATTTAAATCGACCTTTTGCGAGATTGTACGAATAGTTTTTTTTTTGTTGCAATCTCGGTGAATTTATTGGATTTGGAAAAATGAAATGGATTTTTTGGCAAAATCAAATCAATTAAGGGTAAGGGTAAGTAAGGTATTAACATTTTTTTTTTTTTCATTTTTTGTTTATTTTTTCAACTGAATGCATAATATCTCAAGAATATTGTGTCAAAATTTCAAGTCGAGGAGCAAAATTGACGACGTTATGAGTATTTGAGTGTCCGACAGTGAAGAAGAAAGAGTTTTGCGTAGACAAATGCAAAAAGATGCTCTAGATCATGTCGATGGAAGCTTTTTCCTCTACGGACCTGGCATCGACGACTCTGTGTGAGTATTGGAAAACTATCGAGTTTTATTTCGAATTTTTCAGTGCGCAAAACTTCAAAGTGTTTTCCTGAAACTTGACATTTTTAAAGTCCGTGTTCGGGATAACGCAAAATCTACTGGACCAATCGTTTCGAAATTTTGCACGCTACTTCTACACATAATTCATCAGGTATTGTCGAGAGCTTTTTTTTTTTAATAATTATTAATTTTACAGCAAGAAATTAGCTGATTTTTATAGCGAAAATCGGTTTTTTTACTTTCAAGTGCTACGAAAAAATCAAAAATAAAAAAATAAAAAAATCCTCCCGTGATTACCTCGAGAAACATCTCCTTTAACGAATGCATTTTGATTTTTTTTGTTTCAGATGATTCTTTTGCGAGTTATGACGAACACCGCAAAGCAACTTTTTTTCGAGGCGCCTCCGGAGATTCACTGTCACCCGCTTAATTTTCAATATTTTGGAATAAAAATTTAGAAAAATATTGTTTAAATGTTGTATTATTATATAAAAATTGATTGAATAAATTTACACTATTTGCATCGCCAGAAAAAAATCTTTAAAACATGCTTCTTTTTCGCCGAATTAACCTTACCCCGCCCTTAACCCAAATAAAATCGAATCAAATCGACTGTATTGATTATTAATTTTTTTTATCTATTACCATTTAGCTCAATAAAACTTCAAATTTTATCGTATATAATAGTCGAAAGTAAAATAATAATTATGCGGATATAAAAAAAAATAAGCGTAATTATATATATTTTTTATGTACTCACTTTGACAAGTGTCGTCGCATAGATCGGGAATGCAGACTCTTCAGTGGCATGTGGGGATGTGGATAGCTTCTTTTACGATGTTCTAGAAATCATATTAGATCGATAATTATACGAATAGAACAGAATAATCAAAATTGCATATTTTTGTTACTAAAACGAATCCAATGCAAATTTATGTTGCGAAAATAATACGTAAATCAGTAGTTGGGGGAAAAATAGATTTATAAAATTGTTCACTTTGACGGCGAGGATATTTGCCGAGTCATAAGACGTCTGGGAAGATCGTCGCGAGTGTCTAGTTTTCCGAGACGGTAGTCACGCGGTGTTTCCTCGAATATACATTAATGTCATGACTGCGGAAATGCAGCTCGACGAATTTCAACATATTCGGACGAGAAACCAAGTCATGCCAAGAACGTAGGGATTCCGGGCGAAGACAGCTTCTCTTCCCAATAGTGCAAATATACATGAGAATTATGTTTTTTCTTCTAACTTCAATAATTTACAGCGACGAATACAATTGACGTAATTCATATGATTGTTCATTTCGAAATTCAATTAAGCATAGTTTGATGATTCTCTCGGACAGTTCGGTGTTGAACAAACTAGTGTTTGAACGCGACTCGTAGATTATTGAAATTTAATACAAACGATTCGTGTCAAATTTTGTAAAGTAATTATTATTTACTTTACTCACCCTATTCGGGTTATTTATTCATTTAGTATTAATCATTTTCAATAAGTTATTGACGGAAGTTTTTTCTTTTATTCCACGTCATTATAAATTTTGCATCCTCATAGAAACAGTTATGCATAAGTGTGTGCAAAATTCAAACGTGTAGAACTCGAGGTCGGATTTAATAGCTACAGCCCGCAAATTCGTCACAATTAAGGCTGTTTTAATTTTTATTTATTATTTTTATTATTTATTCATAATTAAATTAAATTAAGGCGGATTTTACGTCGTTTTCAGATAACCGAAAAAGGACGATCATGTGTTAGCGCTTTGTACTCAAGATTGGTTTCTATTGCATTTGGACCAAACCCATCGAAAAATTTAGATTTTATCGTTTGTAAATTTTTCGAAATTTTTTATTTTTATTTTACAACTTACGATTGAATACGTTAAATCCATGTCTCGGCGGTGGCCCTCGATCTCGATCTCGGTCAGAGCCTGCCGATTCTGAGGCCGAGCCGAATCGGGCTACGTCGAATTTCTCTCCGGCGTCCATGGCGAAGACCTTCTCCATCTCCTCGTCGAGTTCCGGTCCTGCTTCCGCGCCATTTCCGTCGACCTGTAACAATTTCAATCGTTCCAATAATCTCTTTTTTCCAACCGTTGCTCCCGTACCTCCCGTTTTTCGACGAAAAACGGTGGATAACTGAACGCCGGGAAAACTGTCGATAGTTATAGTGTTAATAACTCGCGATTTATCGTCAAAAGTAATTGTTTTTTACTATAATAATTGTTTATAGTCACGAAAAAAATCAATAGTCTACATAATGTAATTCCAAATGATCACAAATATAATTCTGTTACGTACTTTATCGATCTTCGTAACGGATTAGTGAAAATTAAAAATTTTCGAATTCTCCGATCCTCCAATTTTTTATATGAATTTTTCATCAAATTTAAATGACATTAGCGCGTCATAATTCAAGTTACGAGTTGTACGATGTTATAAAATAATGATATATTACAATAATACATGCTTTGGATTGTACTAATTAACTTTAATAATAACACTGTTCATAAATTCCAATGAACCGATGGCTCGTAAGGGGGTACATCTGTGCAGATTACCGGAAAAGTAGGTGAATTTTGGGAATTATTATCTCAAACACTATTCGTCCGATTGAATTCAAGTTGGTTTTATTTGAAAGTATATACATTGAGGTATGTTGACGATTTTTAATGTAAATATATAGTGAATGAGAGCGCTGTTATTCTGGTCGGCGTAAAACAACTTTGTCGTTGGCACGGTTTGCGGTTCCCACTTTTTCTCGCAGTAGGTTGGTCTGAAACAAAAATTTCAAGAAGATTCTTAAAGTGTAACGTCTTGAGCCGTTCGGCACGTAGGATTTTTTTTAAAACTATTTTTTTTTTTTTTATCAACCAAAAAAGGTCGTGAATTGAGGTTAAAAAGTAAATTTCAATTTCAATCAAGCGCCATTTTGTGAAAAAAATTTTAAAAAAAATCCTACGTGCCGAACAGCTCAAGACGTTACACTTTAAGAATCTTCTTGAAATTTTTGTTTCATGTCAGACCAACTGACTGCGAGAAAAAGTGAGAACCGCAAACCGTGCCGACGACAAAGTTGTTTCACGCCGGCCAGAATAACATCGCTCCCATTCACTATATATTTACACAAAAAATCGTCAACATACCTCAATGTATATACTTTCAAATAAAATCAACTTGAATTCAATCGGACGAATAGTTTTTGAGATAATAATTCCCAAAATTCACCTACTTTTCCGGCAATCTACACAGATGTACCCCCTTAAGGTAAAAATATAGTACACTGTATAGTTTTATGTACATGAATAAGAAACGATAGGATGCGAAATTGTGAATTAGCTACTAGTGAACCAACCGCGTAACGGCACCGGAGCACGATTAGAATTCCGATTGTCACCGTGGATAAGCATTTCTCGCCGCATGTTTGCTAGTTGTCCGCCAGGGTGTCTTCGAGGGGTGGATATATCCGACAATAATTAAGCTACGGGATCGAACCTTCGACATTAGCAGAGTAAACAAGTAGCAGAACAATCTAGTGCAGTGTGATTATACGATTTTCCTGTACTAATCAATGCTCCGCATCCGTTATACAACGCCAACGGTTTTTTTTTGCAAATCGACTTCCGCAAAAATCGGACGAGCAAAGAAATCTTCATCTTGGCAAACAATTGACCATAAACCAGCGATAAATGTTTGTATACCGTGACAAAGGCATTTCCGATTGTGCTCCGCCGCAATTACGCGAGTGACCGAATCGGCTAAATACTTTGTTTTTTATCACGCAAGTAAACTGTTTCACGTCGATCAATAATAGTGCCAATCATTCGAATAAAATTTTCTAATCGCAAATACGATCGAGCACATTTGTCAAAGATTGAAAATTATTTCCGTAAGATCTGTGTTGAGAAGAGGGAGTCGATATAAAAAATACAATAAATAACACCGTTCAACACCGTTTTGGCCACGCACTTGAGAAGATTCCGTAGCAAGTGTCACATGTTCCGAAACAGAGTTATTTTTAATTGTTCCTAAACTATTATTTCTACGGTGATTGTTATAATTTAGATGGGATGTAGTAATGTGAAGCTACATGCTAGCATTTTTTCGGACTTCTTGCATCGATAATTTCGCTATCGGGGGAGGTGGGGGTGGGGGGCGATCTGATAATGGCTTTGAAAGGGCATATCTCGCGACCGAAGGGTCAAAATGAAAAAGGACTAGAACTTGTTTGCATTTTAATAGACCTATTTGAAGACACGTCTCTCGATGGACCTCACTTTTAAATCTGTGGGAGGAGTGTAAAGAAATGCTTTTTCTTTCGTGTCTTATCATTTTTGTTTTTAGGCCTTCGATCTACGCCCGTATAACAAATTTCATCTCAATCGGTAAACAAATCGAATAATAGGACTGTCACCCACGGAAAGTCGGACGAGTGGCCTGACCGAAACACCACCGAAGTTCCTACACTGCTACATAACCCTAAAAAATCCGTTAGAAAAAAATCAACCGTTTCCGCTCGAATTTGCCTCAAACTTTAACGCCAATTCACATCTACGCATCGAAACGGGCAACACCCGTTTCTGACCTACGGGCAGCCGGAAGTAAACAAATCTTCGAACGATCTGGAACTGTAATTTCCGATGAATCATTGATTCGTCGCTGAATAATCGATTCGGCGTGAGCAGTGTGAATGGCGAAGTGTCTCATCACACGCCCAAATGGGCGTTTGTCAATCGACGTCTTTCAAATAACGACGGAAAAGAAGCGAAAAAAAAAACGAACGAATCGTACGTCCTCGGATGATGGGACTTTTTTTTGTTTTTCAAATGTTGCAAGCCTCGTACGGTCTGGTTCATGAATATGTGGAAACGCGATGCACGGGCGGAGAATAATTTTGAGAATATTTCCAGTTAATGGCCGACGGGGTTGAGAATAGCGGATACGCGAAACGGAAGAGCTCTTCGTTAAAAGCTGCATCATGATTAGCGCTACCCGGAACCCGGAAGTCATCGTCGACGGCTATCAGTCATATACCGATATTAAGTATACGGGCGGAGGATAATGTGAAACTCCACATCGACAGCTCCGACAAAAAAAATAATAATCCGCAGTAAATTCCTTTTTTTACGGAAAAATATATTCAAAACGTATTTGTAATGGATAGAACAAAAATTGAAACACATTAATCGGTGATGGAAAAATTATACATCAATACGCTTACTAATTATTCTTGATTTATTTGGGTGTCCCACGATTTTTTAAGCAGCACTTAGATTTGACGTGTATAGTATTAGAAAACATTTGGCTGATTTTGAGCCCGATCGGACAATTATAAGATGTTCTACATTTGTTACGTTGATTCGGCGTTTGATTAACACGAGAAAATGAGTCGAACTGTTGCAATCGATTTTTTCAGTATCTATAAATATTCGGGGATTGCTGAGTGCAAAACATCATATTACTTAAAGTAGAGAGTCATGGGTTTCTGATTGAAGTTTCTTTTATCAACGACAATTATTAAAAACTGACAAAAATGTTGTCAATTCAAAAGAATGATCACGTAATGAATTAATAATTTTTGGGAGTATTCGAGGCAAGCGGGTGAGTAGAAAAAGAGGTAAATACATGAATGAGATGATTAGAGGGATACTTATATTTACTGGAAACATCGATTTCACTTGGTCAAAAATGATAAATATTTCAATTACGAATACAATAATTGAGTTTTGCCACATATATATTTTTTCCCGATCGAAAAAATGATTTTTAATGCCTCTTTTGCAGAAATGTTTTTGCTAAAACGCAAGCCTTCCCGAATGTGAAAATTAATCCCCCTACCCGCTCATTTCCCGATAGCACGTAATGAACTCGTCCTTTCCCATTACGGAGAGTTTCGATGCACAAGTAGGTCACCCGCAATGTTCTTGAAGCTTGACCACGAAAAATCAAAGATGTATTGCCCCCTCTCGGGCTCTGGACCCTTTCATCCCCCCGGAATAACATGTCAAGCTCGTCGAAAACACGTTAATCGTGCGATGAGTTGGATGAAATTTTTTTCATTGTATTTCCCAATCATGAACTTACGCACGGAAGCTAAGGATACCAGCAATTTTCGAAAGATAATGATATTTAACAATTATAATAATTATATATATATCGTATACCGGTATATCGTAGAAATATGGCACAAAACAGTGATGAGAGCACTACTAAAAAGATTCTAATGTAACTAAGTTCTATATCGGACATGCGAGGAATTATTTTTTATAAAACGTAACATTCCTTTCTACTATGGTTTTTTAATTCTTTGAATTTTTCATTTCGTAGGTTTCCTTCCGAGAGTTCTAAGATACGAACCTTCGATTTGTTGACGTTGCACGAGGTACCTCTACGAAGTAATTACCGTATGCTTTTCTGCCGTACATATACAGAGAAAGGAAAAACTTTAGTTTTATTTGTGCTTTTTAATTTTTGACGGAATTCTTTTTTTTATTATCATGGGGATAGAGGGTAAAGCGAGACTCGCGCAGCCCCAGTCAGCTGATGGGGGATCAGCTGACGCCCCTTCATCTGTGGATTGGGCGGTATTTCTTTTTCATGCTGCTTATATACGACTGTGGTTTCGAGGCGAAGCCAAATGTGTCAATTAAAAAAAAGGGATTAAATCAGATTTTGGAAATGTGAATTGTAAACATCGTTTCCAAACGCACAGTTGCCGAAAATTACCAAAATAGAAAGAAATAAACGAGATTAACCTAACCGAAAAAGTCTATCTTGTCGAAAAAAGCGAATAAGTTTAACCTTTTTTTGTTAAAAAAACAACAACAAGACTCATATACTATTTTTCCAAGTTTTCCGGAAACTGTCCTACCGATAAAATAAAATTTCGTTATTTGACAATGTATATCGATTACTAATTGTCTCCTCTCGGTAGGCAAAATCCGATAAGTCCATGTTATGTAGGCAAAACTGAATAAGTTCAACATCATTTTTTTTATTCATGATACAATTTAAATTTTGCCGAATGCTACCTTGAACTGTGCCGAAAACCGAGCGTAACCTGATAATTATTTTTTTAAAATCGATTTTGCAAAGAAAACTCTTTTCGTGGATTCATTTGGTTTTGCCTTTAAGCCGGACTTCCGTAGGACCACTAAATACTTCCGTAGGATACTAAATGTACTTCGGCACCTCAACGGGTTCTTGCATTCGTGATTGCCAATATTTAAACTCTATTCGCTGTAGCGAAATGTCCATTAATATTCAACAAACTTCGTCACGCGATATTAGAAAAAGCTGCAGACAGCTTGGTAGTAGGTAACACGATAACCCGTTTTTCAATGCAAAGTGATTCGATAGATAACAATTGTGGGTCATCGCTTCGTACGTAGCTTTAATAGGGTATATTACATTGTGTACCGTGTGATAAATCATTTAAGAACAATGTTTTGTTGAATATTCATAGAAGACCCAAGAGTGCGCGGTCGAACACTTAAATCCGTATTGTTAATAGAAATAAATGTTGCATTGATAACAATCTTTGATTAGACCGAATAATTGTCAGGAATTAAATTATTTCCCTCGGTAAGGGAGTGGCTATTGACGCAAATTCTTTACCGTTGAATGATAATCAGGTTAATTCGATAGCCATCGAATTCGATATTTTAAAGAATTTTCAATGCCAAAAAAAGTGTCACGAATATGTGAATTTTGTTACATTTATTGATGGCGGAAATTCTTTTGTTTTATAATTCGACTGTGAAGGCTAGCTAAATAGGGCGGGTCTAATCTCTGCACGCAGTGCCCAAGGATGCGAATTTTATTGCTATGATATGCTTCATATCAGCTGCATGAGTGCATTAATTATGTAAAATCGTTTTCCACCGCCTCAAAAGTTGAAATAAATTGATATCGTGAGCTTGACATGATATCAGTCGTCAAATAATTTGGAAAATGATTTTCGAAAACTTTTAAAAAAACACATTAAATGTGACGAATAAACATTGCAGATAATTGTTCGCCACTCAACACTTTCCAAGGGTTGGAATAAAGTCGTTATTGTTGTGTTGGTTAGTTCGCATTCTGACGGTTTTGTCACACTTTCATGTTGTTAACGAGAAGCAAGAAGACAAGAGCCTGATGAATGAACGAAAAATCATTCTTGTTATTCGAATAAACGTTGAAAAGTTAATAAAACTTCAATCAACAGAAATAGTTATTTTCTATAATTAACGAAGGAATAATTAGTTATCCAATTGCCGCCACTTCATCATCACTTTAACACAAGCACACCATTTGTGAACGAAATATTTATACAACTCAGCAAATCATTTCACTGCATCATTACCTCATAATCAATAATAAATCAGCCAATCAAGTAAAAAAAAAAGAGATTTCAATCTTTCCAAACGTGCACAAAATAAATAACACCGTCGTTTTTTTTTTGTTTTCTCTCGTCTCAACGAACAATAATTCGTTGAACAAAAAATGTCAATTATTTCTCATTTTCTTTTGAATCACGATTTATCACCATTTGGGGAAGTTTTTGAATCGTCGTGGGTTTTTTGATTAATCTCACGCACCTGGTGCGACGTCCGAAGGGAACGTCGTAACCAATGTAGAACTTTGCCTCGTGCTCGCTGAAGAAAGGTCTTCCCGGAGGAGCTGCCACCTGCCTCAGGCATGGCATCCCGGGCTCGAGTGACCCGAAGTCGGGTGGAAGAACGAACGCGCGGGTTTCTCATCGGGAGAACCCCTTTACAGCAGATACGAGCGAGCGCAGTTCGGTCCCGACACCCACCTCCCACCCGAAACGAATCGATAACAACCCCTCCGACCAACCGGGCCCTCTCCATCAACCCTGTATACGTCGTCGACGTTCAGTCTCGCACTCTCTCGTGCGCAACCCTCTCCTTCCTAACCGACACTTTTATTTTTTTCAACCCTATTGGGCTTTCGGAATTCCACCGCATCGCGCGAAACCGAGATTTCGTCGGCCTGGTCTCGATGCTATCGGGTTCTCGGGACCCATCATATACAGCTATGTATTATTCAGAGGCGGTTTTAATCTCGAATTCGCCAGGATAAAAATAAATTATGTCGTCGAGATGTGATGTGGGGCCAACTCCGGGGTAAATCAACAGGCCCGTGACATTTATATTTTTTTAACGATTTTTCCCTTTTTTCTGTTGAAAATAGTACATTATGACACTAGTACGAAAATGTTTTTTTTTACGCGTGTGAGTTTGCAGAACGAGCCGAAGGCGAGTGTTGCAATCACACGGGACCAGAAAACGTTTTTCGTACGAGTATCGTACGAATTTTTATGTCACAAGGTGCGTAAATGCGGTTTGACGCGAACGAAGTGAGCGCAAAACCGCACTTTTACGCTCAGCGTGTCATAAACAAATAATTTTGATTGTATGAAACGTAAATATGGACATTTTTTTGAAATTATCTCTGAATTGCCAAAACGACATTGCATCTCTTATTTAAAACAAAAGTAATAAGTAAAAAAACCCGAAACAATTTCGTTTTTTTAATCAAAGCACAGTTGTCTTGAAATAAAATGTTAGAAAAAATCGTCGACGTAATATTTGTTATTTGAATCCCGATTATTGCGACTAAACTCCGTGTTACGCATCGAATTGTAAAAATGTATCCGTCATTCGTTTCCAACCAGATAATGACTCGTAGGAACATACTTCAAAAACTTCCGACAAATTGAAGGGTCAAACGATTAATCATTTCATTTTCAGTGGTTCGTTGAGCGATCAAATATTTATCACGAAATTTTGTTCCGATATGTTACAAGTAAACCATTCACGAAACATATCGGTATTATTATTAGCCAGCTGTACCTACTGGTTTATTTATAGACTTTCCCCATAGAAAATAGTCTCTTGCACGGGATAAAAAAAAATCCACCCCCCCCCCTTCCTCGTGGAGTATTGGACGAAGTCAACTTCCGTGAGGTGAAAACGAGTTAGTAAATCGGGTTCGGCAGAGACGACCAACGTCGGACGATAGACGGCGGGGTGTATCGAGTGAGAGAATGCCGGAGATTGGATTTCCAATCTAATCGGGGTAAATTCAAGCTCGTGAGCGAACAGATGTAACAGATTCCACTCGACGAGCTTCCGATTCGTTCCGTTATCGGATGAAAATTCAATCGAATGTTGCGCAGGGTAACGGTCGCAAAAGTACCGGGTTTTACCGATAAGAATCCCATGGACTTGTAATTTGTGTTTTGGATTTTTAAGGTTCTCATGTAATACCTGAAGCGAAGCCTATGGGCTTCATAACGGAAACATATTTATTTTTAAATGATATTCATTTGATCGATGAGAGGTTATTTTTATTTAAAATATTGCATCGATAGAACAGTATAAAATAGATAATGATTCTTATTATCTCAAAAAAGTATGAATATATAAGACAAATAAGAGACGAATAATGATTGCAAGGCGAGATCTATTTATATTAGTTTTGTGCATTCGTAAGCAATCCGAAGAGCAATCCAAGTTAGTCTTGAAAGAATCGTTGTAACCATGGGTCCAGGACCATGAGCTTCTATTTGAAAAACAAAATACAAATATAGGTTGGGCCTGGATTCAGATGGGCCTCTTATCGGAAAAACCCGGTATGTCGAAATTGCACGTGCTAGAGAAATAACCGAAATATGCCAATGATCTAGTGATGAGGCTTAACGGGTTATATACAGTTGTGATGGATGAAAAAAGTAATTTTTTTATTGTTGCATATTCTTTAAGTATATACTCTCGAGAATACTCTCACGAAATTTCATAACGATCGGAGTATTAGAACCGAAGTTATAGCTATTTATAGCACTACCTGCACAGCGGGCGGAACAAACTTGAAACTTTAAACGCGATTATCTCAAAACTATGTTTTCAAAATCGGTAATCAATATTTCTCGAAAACGGCTGAACCGATCAGTCTCAAATTTTAACACAACCTTTTTAACTAGATTTTTTAGTAATTAATCGAAGATTTTTTTTCTCCGATAAATATTTTCCATTTTATAAACAATTTAAGGCTTAAATTTTCGTTCAAAATCGAGTCTTTTATTTTGAGAAGTCGCCATTTTGTCAAAAATTATTTTTTCGCTAATTCCTTCGATTAAATACTAGATAATGTATTATATTAACGAAATTTATTTGGTTTTTTCATTTCAGATAATCCGGTCCAGAGATATCGTGCTCACCGCAAAATTGGTTTTTTTTGCGGAGCTCTAGGAGATCGGCGATAGCAACATTCGCGATGATTATTTTTACAAATAAAAAATATGTAAATATATTATAAGGTTATTATAATATGTACACCAATTTTCAAATTAATAAATTGAATAGTCTGCGCGAAAAAAATTCTTGAAAATCCGTCTTTTTAAAGCCTTCTAACTGTATGTAAGCCCTTAATAGCACGGGCTATAAAAATATATACGTATATCGTATGTATATATAAATGATGAGCTAGGCGGAGATGGGCCCGTATGTAACCAGCCCCGCCGGGCCTGGACGAGGTCGAGGGAATGTGCGCGTCGGGGCTGCGAAAGCGCAACAAGTGTCGTTCACCGTGAAACGAGCTAAAGGGGGTCTGGGTCGCGAGAGCCAGTTAATCCCGCGGAGAGTCGCGGGTGCGGCAATCTGTAACGCATGGAAAAAAAAAAAACCCCCGTACCGGTGCAAATGAGTCTTCGTTTCATTGAGAGACTCTCCGGACTATGTGAAAAAACGTGACAGTAGAAAAACAACCCTCGGCAAGGTTTTCATTATTTGTTATCGTAATTATCGATCGTGTAAAAAAAGCTACCTCAGCTCGTCATGAATTAGTAATTATTCCCATGAATAATGAAAACCTGGTTGTGGATTTGTTGCGAGTCTTAGGCTGTCATGAATTACGTATAGAACAAAAATGTCCAGTCTTCTTGTACTGTCTCGTAGATGAAAAAGTAGGGTTGAAAATTTAATTCTGTAATAGAAATTAGAGTAGAAATAGTAAGGTACTGCTATAAATCCGATGATTATTATTACAATTAATTTTTTAAGATAATAACAGAACATCGATAATAGTCATAATGATAGAAATGTAGCAATCTGGCTTTAGATTTTTTAGTACTACTGGCAAAGCTCGATGATGAAATACCAAAAATCCCAATAGCGGATTAATGGTGCTACTCGTTATTCCCTCCGAGCATTCTTGCTGAAATTACCCTACGTCTGGGTGGGATAGGCCCGGGGTGGCACACACTGTTCGGTAGGCCCGAGACAACCGAGATGAGCTTATCGACGAGGCGCACCGTCGCTGCGATTGCGCTCTCGCGAATGCCGTACTTTCGCACGACCAATCCCCTCCCTCTCTACCAAACAACCAAGCAACCTCCACGCCGGCAGATCGACCCGCGGCCCTAGGTCCACTCTCACCGGGTTTCCGCCATCAACTTGAAGCACCGTGCTCCTGACCTTGAACTTGAAACCTCATCCACCCTCCGGCAGCAGCCCCCGCCCCCGCCCCCCCCCCCCCGCTTATCGCAAGGAGCTTGCCGGATCGGTGCGTGCTCGCGCGGTTTGAGCTCTCACGCGCTTTTTATTCCCCTCCGATGATCGTGTTAAAGGTCCGGCGATCGATTTGTATGCCCGCGCGAGGAGACAGCTCTATCAATTAACCAGATAACCGGAAGTGAGCGAGAAAAAGTTTTATCGAACTTTACCTGGGTAAGTCAATAAAATGGCCGGAAAACTCCCATTGATGGAAATGTTATGGAAGAAATTTTACATGTATATTTACTGAAATAATAATAATAATGGGAATAAGAACAACAACGACGAAAAATGAGGTTATGTTTTGAAATATGTTCATTTGTCATGCTTTTGAGCTGTGTCTAGGCTTTGCTGTAGTGAATCAAACGGATCAAGTAGGAAATGACGTTTGATCGATCGCCGTGTTGTTATTTTCGTGGTGAAGGAAAATAAAGAACAAAAAAGTTAGAAACATTTTCTATACAGCAAGCTTGAAACCGTTGACCGAGTACCGTCCGAATTTTCATCTATCGATTTCCCGTCTGTGCATGTACCGCGAGCTGCAGCTGCTTCAATGCCCATATAGGACGAATTTTAACCCTCTTACGACTTCCGGCCAGTGGACAATCCCGTCGCATCAACCATAGTTGGTCCCGTGGAAAAACTTTATCACGTCCTTGTGAAGCGGTGTTTCATAGAAAATTTTTTTTCACCGATTATTCCGGATATTGGAAATGTATAGGGTGAACTGGGCCACCAACGTCGACCGTAAACACGAGTCGATGGATGTCAACGAATTTGCTTTATTCGGTCTTGAGCCCTCACTATTTTTCCGGCTTCTATTTGCGTGAGTCAAAGTCATTTCGTTTATATCTGTGGCTTAGAGACGAAACCGGATGAATCCCCAAAACGAGTTTTCGAGACGAGTTTCTCGAGACAAATCGATTTTGAAAGTAATAATAATCGGGTTGCACTCAGCTTTTGGTATTACTCAGGGTAGCTTTCAGTAAAATTCAAAACGCCTGTAACTTATGAATTTAAAAAAAATATCGTTGGACTTATTCGTTTTTACCTCCAATCGTGGACTTATGTGATATTGAGTAGAACATTTGGACTTGTTGGGCCATGGATTATAAATTTTTTTTGTAAAAGGAAATCACTCAAGCCGATATTTCTTTCGCGTTTAGAAATCGGGTGACAGGCCCCCCTGCTTACCACCTCTCGCTCGTTCTGATTAAGTGTTACCATTACTAAAATTACACACGATATTTTATATCAATAACTTTGATTTCTATTGGTAAACACGTTATCTCGTGGCGTTTGACTTATATGATGTTTTAGAACGTCCGTTCTCATCTCATCAATGGTGATGATCCTTATTTTCTCTCCAATGATCAATTTTATCATGAGGACAGGGAAAATATTTCGTCTTGCTCAAAAACATCGTCTAATATCGGAATTCTATTTTACCGATAGACATTTTTCAAGGAAACTTGCAAAAAAATATAACATGAGTCTTTTTTTTAACGAAAAAACGGCGTCGTTATCCGGTTTTGACTCCAAAATAGACTTATCGGTTAGGTTAATCCCGTTTATTTCTTTCCGTATGGGCAATTTTTGGTAGCTCCGTGTGTAAAAGCGTTTACAATGTAAATTAACAGCATTTGACTTAATTTGATTTTTGGTATTCGCGTATTCCTTGTTGAATTCCAAGACGAAAGTCTATTTGCGAAATTTCGATCCGATCAGTAGTTTCCGAGATAAGTATATTCCGAGCGGACCAATGAGGAGAGACCAAGCCGGAAGCGTGAGCTCAGCGATTCGCGCCAAACTTTCAGCGAACGTCAGACTATCGTTTATCTACTGTTTGTTCGATGTTATTTATTATTTAATTCGATTGTTTTTTTCCTGCATTGATGCAAACGGTAGATAAACGATAATCTGACGTTCGTTGGAAGCTTGACGCGAATCTCTGACCTCACGCTTCCGGCTTGGTCTCTCCTCATTGGTCCGCTTAGAATGTACTTATCTCGGAAACTACTGATCGGATCAAAATTTCGCAAATAGACTTTCTCCTTGGAAGTCAACAAGGAATACGCCAGTACCAACCGAGTACGCCTATTTTGGGACAATCTGTATAATTTCACTATTTTTTGCTGTTCGTTGAGAGCCTTTGATTCCCAGGGGGCTTAAAGAGCCAGACTAGCGTGACGTTCGAAAAATCCACCATAATACACTTTTTTTTTCTCACAAAATACGACTGAAAAAACGATTCGTTTTTTGTGCATTTGATGGGTTGATCCTTGCAGACCCCGATCTAATTTCTTTTCGCAATTAAACAAACATGATGTATTGTTCAGCGAAGATGGCACTTCCAAAAAATGGACCGACGACGTTCATGACAGCGCGTCACAGAGTGACGGCATCGTAACTATTTCAGACTTTAATGAATTGACCACAGTGCGATGGAAAATATAACACAGACTGTGGAGTACACAGAAACCTCGATTATACGCTCACGACGGGGGTCTCTGGATAATCGAGAGGTCGTAAAAATAGCCTCCTTGCAGACTCAAGGAAGCTCGTCTCCAAGCAGGGCTGTAGTTACTGGAAGGGCACGCCTCGCCAATGTTTCATTGCCAGGAAAAATAAATGGAAGAGGAGGACAAGCTTACGCTCCTGAACTTCCTCCACGAATTCCGGAAACGCTTCGCATCGACGTGTGACCGAGCTCCAACGTATGCATAATCGAGGCTTCATTGTACTTTGATTTGTAGCTATATCCTGAAAACTTTGTTTTTAGTGCGCGCCGTAATGCCGGCTAGGCCGAGGCTACTTTTGGCCATTGCGACCAAATTTATTTGAATTTCTTAAGGGAGCCGGTATAAAATTTTGAAAAAATCGAATTTTTTTCCTTGCACATTTCGAAGAATACATCTTCTGTCAGGAAGAAGGTTCCCTAAAAGTTTCATAGAGATATTTATAGAATTGTACGAGTCACAACTCAGTTGAATTCACAGAATCGGATGAGTTTTAATGTACGGTCACTGTCATTGAACTATATGTGACTCTGCAAGTTTTCCAGGTATTTGATGCTACCGGTAGTCTTCAAATCGCGTTTTCACATTGAAAAAAAAAATCCGAATGTTTATTACGGTGCAAGGTGAGGGCTGAGTGGCATATCTTTGCTGTGTTCGTGTGGCCTTAGAACTTTGAATTTGATTATCTCCAAACAACGTTTTTCAAACTGGTTTACAGAAAATCAAGAATCTATGCATCCGATTGATGCGATCAAGATCTTATTTTCTTCAGGAAACCCGACTCTATGTCACCTTGCAAGATTTTTTTATAACTTTCCCTGCAGTTCCTATCACGGTTGAAAGTCTTTGAAAACGTTCAAAGTTGTGAAAAACAAATTCGAAGGTCCGTCATTTTGTTAATTTTCTACCTAAAAATGTTCCCCTATATAGAGCCATGGCAATTGATATAAAGATCGTAAACCTGCTTCACTTTTGGGTTCGGATGTGTCATATCGGCCAATTGTTGTCAAGGATAGACATTTCTGCAGTGGTAAGTTCTGAACGCGGAGGTAGGGGGTCAGGGGCGGACCGAATGATCGTTGATACATTTTCTCATCTTGTACTGGTATCAAAAAACTGTGGTAAAACGATTCAGATAGATTCGACTATAACTTTCGTGAACAAAGATCGCATGAAAATTTTCATTTTTAGCTCGTTACAGTGGCTTGCTCTCGTTATGAAATGTACACAGTGTGTTTGTAAAGACTTAAACTTTCGAAGATGTTAAAACAAAAAATTCTTGAAAATTCGACAACAATCTGGACTCTCAAAAATTCGAATCCATCTGATAACCGACTTTCTGTTACCAATGTTGCATCAAAATAACAATTATGTATTACGGACTCGTAAGAACGTCATATACGTTCGTTCACGTGACACAGTTTCGTTCTATGTATCAAAAGATATATATAAATATATCTTTATATAGTTCGTGCTTGGCAATCCACAGACGAACGCGACTATTTATAAGTCCTATCGTCGTGTCCAACGGTTATGAAATAACAATATTTATGACCAGCCACGGGGCAACGATTAATCGAAGTTGGGATATGCTCACCCAGTAACATTGCTTTATAACGTATCCGATGTCATAAACGTTTTTTTACGGTTATACATTATCTACGAATGAAAAGAACCTCGGTACTCATTCGAGTGATCCGAACTATTCGTCAGCCGTTAGATCGAAAGTCGATCAAAGTCAATCGAAAAGTTTCAAAAGAAAAAAAAAGGTACATAAATTATAACATATTAAAAAAATAATTGATTACCCCGAAGTATCGAAAGGCGGGAGTTGAAAAGAAAAAGTATATTAAACTGTGTATGAAAACCTTATAGGAAATCGTCTTTCAAATTTCTTTTTATTAGTTATTAAATTATAAATTTCCGGTGAAAAAGAGGAATATCAAACGAGGCCACTGAATGAAAACGGCTTTTACTTCATCTGCAGCGAATGGATGGACAGTTTTTATTATGATTATTTAATCGTAATAATAAGTAATTAAAAAATCGAAATAAAAACCTCGGAAACATTAATTTAATCTTTGATATTGGTATGTCTGACTTTTTAAACTAAAGAAATATTGGGTTTTCGATTATTTTTTGCTTAATTCCGGTAATGGGCGAGTCCAGCTAGAGTGAACGTGAATTAAGGGCATACATGGGTTTCTAAGGTGAAAAAAAGCATGTTTTATTTAATTTTGTTTCATATAATAGAAGAAACTTATAAGCATACAAACTAGCATTCAAACCTCAAAACATATGGAAAAGCAGCATTTAATAAATATTTTATTAAATTTTCATTTCAAAATTCAGCTGTTGGAACCCGGTTTCCGGAGACACCTTAGAATAAGGATCCTCGGGGTGGTTAGGATAACACATGATGGCTTGTGAAGTCAAAATACTCTTACTAAAATCGGTAAAATCGATTAAATCTACACCACGTATTGCCTTGTAAAATAAATTGTGATAGAAAAATATTTTTTAAAAATACGTTTAATCACTAGCCAATCTCATCCAGAAGAAGTGGGCGAAATTTCAATAAGATCGGTGTATTAGGTTGATAAAATCGTGACTGGCGAAAAATAGAGTGTTTTGAGAAATACGATATAATTGCGACGCTCGAGCCAGATGATCGAAACATTGCAAAGGCTCTCTGTCCGTGATAGGGCTTAAGGCCGATTGACTCGAAACGTCGGGAAAATATCATTGACATGGTGTACTATTAGATGACAAAATTTAACCCGATTAGTTTAAACTGGGTCGCTGGAGACCCAAGCGATTTTTCTTCTGTCACATCTCTCGAAAACCAAGTAGGGGAAAATAAAACGTTTAAACAATTTTTTTCGCAATCTTCATGGTGTGCACTTAAAGTAGAAGTGTTCAAGAGTATATAGGAATTTTATCAGATTTTTAAATTGAAAATTACGTGTTTTAATAGGCCTTGTGTTTTAATAGCCAGTTTAAACGAATGAGGTGCCGAAAATATGTTTAAACTGATCGGGTTAAACAAATATGGATTTTTTCGACATTTCCGTACCCACGTGGGCCCTTAAAAATAATCGTTTTGGCGAGATTGTCACACGTATGTCGAAAACGTGTGAGTGACGAAATCGTCCGAAATCAGTTGCTGGTCCATTCCTTTGAAGGTAATATTGCTACAGCACCGTGTACTATTCCCATCCATCGTTGGACCATGCACGGTTCGCCAGCCGACGTACGTGGCTATCGCGGACTTCTTACATCGTTCGCTCATCCCCCCCCCCCCCCCCCCCAACGGACCGTGCAGTTAAATGCATCATTCGACCCTGAACTTGCGAGCTCGGTGATGCCACAAAGACGATGAAGAACGTGGACGATAGGGAAGGGGAAAAAAGAAAAAAGAAAGAGAGAGAGAGAGAGTGAGAGAGAGAGAACTGAAGACGTTCGCCAGTAGAACCTTCGAGAAACGGACGATAGAACGAACGGCTTGAGGGGAACAAAAAAAAGAGCGAAAAATCCGCCTGGAGGACGCAAGAACCAAGTGGAATATTCTTGTCGCCAAGAATGGCAAAGAAAAACATTTTTACGCAGCGCTGAATACATCGCATTACCTCGGAATGTGTGCAGAGAAAAAGAATTTTCATTTATTTGTGCGAATGCTTTTTTTGCTGTATTTTTCCATATTCGATATCGATCTCGCGAAGGCTTCGTAATGTGATAACACGCAATTAAACGCTTGTGAAGAATATGACAAGACATCGGTCTCGATACAGAGTTATCGATGCACCGTGATTGGTACGGAAATATCGATTTATGGTGTAGAAACAAACGATTGGAAACTTGATAACAGCTTTTTAAATGTCTTATTTCTTTTCGACATCGATTGGGCCGTGTACAATAGAGTTGTTGTTATTTGGGTCGTTTTTTAATTGTGTTGGGGACGGCTCGGAACTCGGTTGTTATAATTGAAATTTAAAAAAGCCAATTTTCAACTCTTTGGTCCAATTCTAACCCCCCTCCTCAATCAGATGAAGGATCCCATTCGAAGTACATGCACTACTTTTCGGTTATTATGTGGGCGGGGCGACTCATAAATCAAATACAATATGAAATCAACGCGTATGAACCCTACTTTTACGAAAAACAATATACATATATGCGTCATCTCATGGGACGTTTATACCGCTCCTCTGACGATTATCATGGAATTTATTACAATGATTTTCAAATAACTAGAATATCTGAGCCCCCCCCCTTCCCCAATTGTCGTAAAACCTTATAGAACCTTCTCAGCCAAACACAATCAATGTGGGGCCCCGTGTCTCTCAAATATTGTATTGATTCCAGAATTATTTCTCTGATAATAATCGTTAGACGAACGGCGTAAACGTGGCACGAGATGACCCATATATGTATATTCTACTTCGTGAAAGGCGGGTTTAAAGCCGTTAACTTTATATGGTATTGTATTTTTTTAGGAATAAGCAGTCGTCCCGCCAACATAGTTATCGATGGATATAAAAACTGCATGTATTCTATATTGGCGTCTTTATCTAATTCGGGGCAGTAATTAGAATAGGACTATGAGGTCTAACGTAGGATCAAAATTCTTCTTTTTTTAACTTTTAGATAATTTCCGGGCCGTCCCAAACGAAATTCGAAAAGGACCCAAATAACAGCCACCCTATGGTACACCAATTGAATCTGATCAAAATTATGGTCTTTCCATGTCAAGAAGATAATACCAAAAAGAAGAAATAAATTTCGACCATCCCAAGTATTCCGAAACATTAATACGTACGCAATTTTGAAAGAAAGAAAAAATCGTGACCAATAAAAGCTTTTATTTTTTTTTTAGAAAATCAATTTTATTTATCTTCTCTTTTTTGTCGCGACGATATAAATCCGATAATGCCGAGCTTCTGTATGCGCGGTGAGTAGTGAGTCTCGAGTGCTTTGACAGGTGTGACGCATCGGGGGATGAGATAAAAATAAATTTTAATAACAGCGTCAGATCATACAGCACGACGCCAATTTGCGATAATCGAGACTATACCTCGTGGTTTATCATCGAGAATGCGAAAAACGTGTGCCTCACTGCATACAATGGCACAAACAACCATTGTTCGGAGCACACGGCTCGTGTCGCCCAACTGTGCAAAGTATTGTTTGTAATTACGAATTCGTAATTGATTGTATATTGTCAGCAATACAAAAAAAGTCATTATATTTACTCACTGGATATATTTTTTGGCTGGAATGTACGAATCCCGAATGTTTTAACGGCAAGCGGTGCACAATATTCTCCCGACGATCAAAACTCATACCCTTTGTATGATCTTTTTGTCAACCTAATTTTTTTAGCTAAAATTTTTTTTATTATCCATTCCCATGTTGCTAAATGGAATATGAACTTTAAGCGATAAAACCCATTCCGCGAAACTTTAAGACGCAATTATTATTATTATTATTATTATTATTTTTATTATTATTATTATCATTAATTAAATGAGTTAATACGTCGAGAGATTTATAATTTTGGTATTCATCGATTATTAATTACATGTCGTGTGGTAGAAATAAAATATTCAGTGATATTAGTTTTGTGCGAATTGTTTGAACGATTTCTTATCGCGAATCATTAAAGCACGTGCTCGTAGCCGCGGGGCGTGTTCAGTGACTAACATCCGCGAGGGTAATCCTGGGTTTTCGATAGCCGTGAGATTGACATCGGTAGCGGTAATCGAATCTAAAAGGCTTCTGGCCTTGCGTAAGTGAGCGATTTTATTCCAAGAGCTATAGCAGCAGCGAAGATCCAGCCCTATTTTTATCAGTTATATTATTATTAATATTATTAATATTATTAATATTAATATTATTATTATTATTATTATTATTATTATTATTATTATTATTATTATTATTATTATTATTATTATTATTATTATTATTATTATTATTATTATTATTATTATTATTATTATTATTATTATTATTATTATTATTATTATTATTATTATTATTATTATTATTATTATTATTATTATTATTATTATTATTATTATTATTATTATTATTATTATTATTATTATTATTATTATTATTTTATTATTATTCTTACAACTATTAAAATACATTAATTGACAATATAATAAATGTTATTTATTCGTTTTCTCCTTTCTAGTGTTGCCTTAATTCTTTCTTATTTTTTTATATTGCTGAAAGGCCATCGATCGGAGTCGTCCAGCCCTCCCATTATTATTATTTTTCGTTAAAAAGCATTACGTAGATGCAGTACTTTGAGTGATAATAAACTCGACGACTTTGATTCGATAACAATTAAGATTCAATGGAATCATTCCAATTGAAAGAGAACAATTCAGGCGAAAATTAATAAATTTTACTGAAATAAAAGCCGAGTAAATTTAACGACGGTTTTCGAGTTGCGTTTTTTTCACCCTTTCGTGACTTAATATCTTAGTGTAAAGAGCAATCATGTATTATTGAAATTTATCTTCCAATGGAAATCAGTTTTTACAACATCTCTTCAACTCTTTGCAGTCGTCTATTTTTTAAGCACTCTAATCCTTGCCGGGAATATTCCGCGGGAGACGACCGTAAAGAAATAATAGAATACAATTTAATACAATAAAAAAAATGTTCTATCGTCCGTACTGGTAAAATTTGAAATTACGGAACATCGTGAATATAAGACGAATTTTGTGTACACGGTGGAAAATAGTGTCAGAGTTGTAAAAAAAAGTCGAGTGCTGGCTCAAATTATTTGTACTAAAAGTAAATTGTAAGTCCTTTTCGTAATCGAGATCAGAAAAAACGAGATAGACATATCGATCAATATAGACTTCGGTAAAGGACGTTTCCGCTCTTGCTTCGGTAGCTGTTGTTTGGTTTTCTTTGTTACCGTCCCACTTACTTCAACTGCATAACTGCCTATACTAACATATGCATACGGAAAAAAGTGCAAACAAAAAAACTGTCTTCATAATTTTTACTATTGCGTTATAATTTTTCATTGATTTATTCAAAATTGAACACGGAAATCAGTCGAGGAACTGTTTTTCATTATTTAAAGTTTCTTCTTCTAAAGTTTTTTAAAAAACTTTATTATACTTTTTTTCTTTGAGTCAAGAAATGCTACGATTTATACTTATTGGTATTTTAACCCATGCAAGACGTGATTTTCCAACGAAATTGTGGATCCAGTGATAGATCGATAAAATAAAAATTAACAAAAAAAATTACGCTTGAGCCAATGCTTAAATATGTAATTGGCCGATTTCTCAAAGGTTAGCATTCGATTCTTACTTCCCCATGCATAAACATAGTTCTCCGAACAAATCAAGCGCGTACGTAGCGCCGTATTTTCTACAATCGAGACGAAGGCCATTTAAACGTCATGGCGTTCCGTCTCACACACCACCTTACACCGCATACACCTTTGTAGCAGCGATCTCTCTTTTTCCATTCTTCCATGGCTTCGAATGTGGGTTGCAGCACGAATTTATTTCAGCCACAACAACGTCATTCCAGAAGTAACCCATAATGCAGTACGAGCACGAGATCGGCCGTCATTAGTTTTAGTCTTCGAATCTAGTTGTACTCGTAAACATGCATTAAATTCTGTCGAAAAAAACCATTTTATTCCATTTTATTTCGTACCCAGTCTTAAACGTTAGTTTTTGACATAACAAAAAATTGTTGCGGCCAGCAAAGACGAAATTCTTTTTTAGCCATTCACAAAGAGAGATTTGCTTTTTCGGTTAAATAACGCGAAAACCAACTTTTTGCATTATTCATTGCGTAAATCGATAAAAACGGTTGGAAAATTAATTGTGTGGATACCATTTTGTAGGAATTTGAATTCTCTACAAAAATATCTACAGCCAGAAGTCGAAAAATCTAATATGTTAAGATATTAGATTTTAATAACATTAATGTATAATTAGATTTTTATAACATTAACATTAATAATATAACAATTAATAACATACAGACTGAGAGAAATCAATTTTGGATCGAAGTTTATTTTATGGATAGGTCAAAAATAATTATTTTTCTTGGAAAATAATAATCGTCAGCGGTACGGTGTAAACATGGAATGAGATGACCCATATATGAACAATTTTTTTCGTGAAAGTAGGGTTCATACGCGTTAATTTCATAAGGCAGAAAAAAATTGGATGTGTTGTAACCCGATTAGTGTATCGTTGTTTTTCACACCCTTAAAGTGTATTTTGGGGTCGAATCGACCGAAGCCTTTGAAAAAATAGAAAGTGTCATCCTGAAAATCTATAAAAATGCATGAATGAAGCTCAGGGTTTCTACTTTACAATAAAATTTTGAAATATGAAGTCTCCGGAATTTATTCATTATAAAATAACAATAAAGCTATGAACTGCGGGAACTTCAAAATTTTTGCTTGGGTCAAATCGACCCCACGATACAGCAATCGGGTTAA
Organism: Sussaba pulchella; assembly: GCA_963971145.1. Taxonomy (NCBI): domain Eukaryota; kingdom Metazoa; phylum Arthropoda; class Insecta; order Hymenoptera; family Ichneumonidae; genus Sussaba; species Sussaba pulchella. The sequence goes on from OZ020167.1 coordinate 1,572,981, forward strand.
ACGAAATGTTTCACCTCGAATTGGCGCGTGGTAAGAGCTGGGGTAGGAAAAAAGCAACTTAGACTTAACCATTTTGTTTTTTTTGGCATCGATTACTAATCGCGTGCTTGTACCGCATTATGGCTCACATCTCAAACAACATTTCGGTGCTATCCAGCCTAAAATCCTATGTAATGAAGGAATGGAAGGAAGAGAGATCGTTGAATTGTTTTTTCCTCCGAAGCACACCTGAACATTTTTCAAGTACATACGTATTTGATATTATTATTGTACTCGAAATACCCTATTTATATTAATTGTTAAATTCCACTCTATGCAATTTTGAATTATACCCACATACTGCAAATGAACTTTTCGACTAATCCACGGATCAGAAACTTGAAGAGGTAAAGCGATACAAAGGACGGGAGAAAAAAATTGAAATGAAATTTTGAATCAAATTGTACCAAACTACGACAAAACACCGCGTGTGAAATAGTTAAAAAAAATGTATTATGTTATTTGATATAAATTGCAGTATGTAGTTCTTTGTTTTTTTTATTGCCAAGTTTCAAGGGTTCCCCGACATTTCAACCGCGACAAAATAACCACGACAAAATAACTGCGACGAAATAACCGCGACAAAATAACCCAGACAAAATAACCAAATCATAAAACAATCGAATGACAAAATAACCGAAGCATAAAACAACCGACCGATAAAACAACCGAACGACGAAATAACTGCAGCAAACCCAAAAAAATAACCTAGTACCCAAATAACCTAAATAACGAAGTAACCTAAAAATGACCTGGAAAAAGAAATAAATAACAAATAACTCTAAATCTCCGAGTACCTAAATAACCTAAATAAATGAAAAATAGTAAAACACAAAAAGTTCAAACACAAAACACGGAAAATTAAAAATATTACTCGTTATTTGGTTGCGGTTATTTTATCGGCAGGTTATTTCGTCCCCGGGTATTTTGTCCGCGGTTATTTTGTCCTTGGGTTATTTCGTCATTTGGTTATTTCGTCCGGAGTTGTAATGTCGGGATTATTTTGTCGCGGTTATTTCATCGTCCGGTTATTTTGTCGTTCGGAGAATTCGGTTATCATTACACGGTTATTTTGTCGTGGTTATTTTGTCCGCGGATGAAAAGTCGTGTCACCGTTTCAAGTACTAAGTAGAAATATACTTTGTAATCGATACATAAAAGAATACACGAAACATCTGTACTTGAAGATTTTTCGGGTACGAAATACTCTTGCACTTCGTACTCGACGCCTAGTAAATTTCACAATACTTTTGTACTTTGTACTTCGATACTTTTCAAGTACATATTTGTCCATCACCGCCCCAATGCACATGGACGACAAAGCGCAATGGCGTTGAATTAAGAAGTCTCCGAGGTGAGAAGGCAATTGACGAATCGACACTCTATAACGGACGGATTATCGCTTTATCGTCTTGGCACTAAATGTGCGAACCGATCTCGTCCAACATGCGGCACACGATCGTTCTTAAGCGAGTAACCGATGGGATGCACACGCGTGTGACATGGATTCGAGATGGAAAACCGAGGACATCCTCGTCGACTGATTGGCCTGATTGCCGACGGTCACGCAAGTCAATAACCATTTAACGTTCAATCCAACAACGCACTCCGTCAAACTGGCTTATATTCGTCGGAATGAGCAATGCGACGCAACCAAACTACAAAACATTGGTTCATTCATCGGTCTCGTGTTTGTCACACGAGCTGAGATGAAAGCAGCGAGATTGATCGGAGCGAGAAGAATGGATCACGAGTTTTGATAAACAAACCATTGTAAGCTTATACGATTGAGCCTATGATGAATTTGAGGGTCCGGTGTATGTGTGTGACGTTAGCAGATCATTTTTCGGCAGAGAAAATTCCGAGATTTGGGTTTTAATCAACAGAACTATTGTTAAAAACTATCAGGAATTATAGAACTCGGTTGCATGCGAAAAGAACTCTAATTTTTTTTTTTTATCTGCCGATGAATGATCTGCTAATTTCACATACGTGTCCGGTGTACGATATGCTCATTTGTCACACGTGCGCGCTCAAAACTGAGCAAAATTTGAAAAATTATTAGGAAGGTTATATGGTGAAAAAGATTTAATTGTTGATGTCACATTTATTATTAACTTTTTAACAATAAGAAAGGAAAGGGAAATTTGTTTTGTCAAATATTAACATTATTTTTCTATGTTGTTGAAACCATGTTTTCTTATAGAGTCGGCACGATAACTCAGTTAATTTTATAATTTAAAAGAAAAACATTTAGTAATCCTTGTTAATAATTTACTTTGTTGTACCATGAGAGGTTTCGTTCATTTTTTTGTTCGACGATTTTTTATAAATTATTCAACAAAAAAATATTTTTCTGCTAATTCAAGTGTAAAATACTCGAATTTCTTTATTTTTTAAAGAAAAATTCTACCGTCTGATAATAACTACTACGTTACTTTACCCGATACTTATTTATTTTTCCAGATTCGATAATTCTCATAACAAAAGAAAACAACATTTCTTATAGTTAATAAAGTGAGGAAAAATGTTTTCGATCGAAAAATTGAATGAACAATTTAATTTTTTTCCACTACATAACCTTTATGATAACCTTCCAAATTCACTCGGTTTCGAACGCGCTCAGAGGAATGTGAGCCCTTAAAACAACAAAATTATCGAATATTCGATTAATATAATGGGAAAAAATTCATTTATTTCATTTTTTATTTCCAAATTGTTGTGTGCTAAACTAATAAATTACCATTTCTCGAGGTGTGCTAAGTTGTTAAAAGAGTAAAGTTGCGTATAAACAGTGAAAACGTAGGTGTAAAAATAATTTCGATAAACGCAATGGAATAATATTTATTTATTTTATTTTCGTTTTCAAGTTATTGTGTACAATGCTAATAAATTACAATTCCTCGAGGTGTGCTAAGTTACCAAAAAAATAAGGTAGCATATGAAAAGTAAAAACATAGATATAAAGATAATTTTAATAAACATGAAAACCCGTGCCTTCATAAAATGTTATTCGAATCAGTAACGGCACGGCAATTAAGTTGAACCAATAAGTAATTTATCAACGTTCCATCGTGTATCTCAGATTGTTTTGTTCACACGAAAACATAAATGCAGCGTACTTCTCAAATTATTAATAATAATAATAATAATAATAATAATAATAACAATAATAATAAGAATAATAATAATAATAATAATAATAATAATAATAATAATAACAATAATAATAATAATAATAATAATAATAATAATAATAATAATAATAATAATAATAATAATAATAATAATAATAATAATAATAATAATAATAATAATAATAATAATAACAATAATAATAATAATAATAATAATAATAATAATAATAATAATAATAATAATAATAATAATAATAATAATAATAATAATAAAAACCATAATAATAAAAAATCACCGGTATGTTAATGTTTATCGGAAACGTTTGAAGCGTTTATTGATGAATAATCGGTTCGTCGATCGTCATTGTTATCGCTTGAACACCGACGGGGATTACATCGAGACCAGACGCAATCAAGATAAGACGAATTCTCGAGGATTAATAAATGAAGAGAGGTCAGAGACGAGAGAGAAATGTCGATTAAAACAATTCTCACGGATCACATGAGGGGTTGCGTCACGTCAACGCGACTCGAGATCACGAGGGAATTCCTCGAGAGTAATCGTCGTCGTACTGAGTTCTTCTCCTTTCTCATCGTCTTTTGATGGCAGGAATGCAGACGTGTGGTTCTTCGGGTTTACGACGAATGGTACACAGTGACTGGCCATTCAAGACTATGAGGCTTTACACGTATGTGTCGTTCACTCTCGCGCTGTCGCGAGATCGCCAATAGCACGATTGCGCACCCTCGCACTCTCAGCAGCTCACTCGGGGTAGAGCACATGGTCTCAAGAAAAGATATCCATCACAGAACCCATTGTCATGTCTTTCTCTTTTTTTTACAATGTATTTTGTCTGTCAATGAATATTATAAATTTTAACTAAAAAAAAGTTTCCCGTTTGTACGTTTTTCGAATGAATCGCAAGTGAAAGTTTCAGCAAAATCGACTTCTAGTTTGTTACGATAAAATTTTAGTGGCGACCTGAGAGTGTATTTGTCTTGCGAGTATCCGCGAGCGCGGTAGCCACCTAGCGGTGGGCGTGGCACTATCGCGCAGGGTTTTGCTGGGTCAAACGATCCAGTTTGCCTCACAATATCTGTGTTCCAGGCAAAAACGGGTGACTCCATTCTTTTTTTAAATGTACAGCCAGATTTTTTCAGTCAAGATGGTAAGCACAGTTCTTCAACACGGAATTGTCGATTAGAATTGCCCATATAGGAAGAAACAAACGAGATTAACCTAACCGAATAAGCTCATTTTGTCGGGAAAATCGAGTGAGTCCACCATTTTTCCGTTAAACAATTAGAACGACGACACTCATATAATATTTTTGGTGCAAGTTTTCCGGAAACTCATTGGTAAAATAAAATGTCCACAGTAAAAATAGACAATAAGTCCAACCGTGTTTTTTTCATCCGTAAGTTGCAGACTTATTAAATTTTACAGAATGCTACGTTGAATAGTACTACAATAGTGCTACAGAGAAAAATCAAGTATAATCTAACAATTATTCTTTTTTAAATGGATTTCTCCGACGTAAAGGAGCATTCACAACGTAAAATCGTTATTTCTCGAAAACTCTTTTTGTGGACTTATTCGGTTTTGCTTCCAAACCACAGATACAGAGAACAGAACAATTGTTCTTAACGTTAATTCGTTTATCAATTCGATATGCATCAGAATAATCAATTTCTATATGTTATGTCACAAATTACACAATTTTAGACTAGTGTAGCTCCAAAATTGATTGCACGCGAACGTACCGAACCGAAAAAACGTGTTTTAAACGATTGAACGTTATCGGTCACTGAAGTCGACGACGTTTATCACAACAGTTCTGCAGTAGGATTTAATGGTATTCGCCGAAGCGACGTCGGAATAAAGTTCTTCGCTCGCAATGCGAAGACAAAACATACGCTTATCCGTTATTACGTTGATATATCCTCGACGACCCTTCGGCGCACTTCGGCGAACGTTAAGGGGACTAAGCATCGAAAAATTTCGAATTTTTCCGTTTCTTGGTTTTTTCGTAATCTGTTACTACAATCTCTTCCGAATATTTTCGTGCGAAGCAGACTGAAAAATTCGCAAAATTGAGCTGAGGAGAGAAAAAATATGGCGCCGAGGCTGCGCCAGAACTTTAAACGCGTTTTGCTCGAAACAGCTTTTGTATTAGTTTTACGGCGATAACTTAAGAACGATTGAAGCTATCACCTTGATTTTTTTTCTAAATAAAGCTATCAACGTTCTCTACAAAGTGAACCGATCTCTATGTAAAAAAATTAATTTATTATTATTGTTATTGCAACAAATGTTATCCGTTTTTTTTATGTTTTTCAAATTTTCGCCGCCATTTTTGTAGTTTTCATGGTTTTTTGAAAAATTTAGGTCCAATCTGTGGCGGAACATCTCCCGAAGAGACTGGCGTTTTGAAATTCGCCGAAACTAGAATCGGCCACTCGGAATCGTGGTAAAACGGAAGCAGTGCGTGAGTCGCGTGGCCACCTTCATCAGACCGTATCTCCCTTAAATATTTATATTTTTCAAGCCACAACCTTTGAATTTCATAGCCGAAATGTCAATAAAAACACTGCTAAAAAGAAAATGTATGTACGTTGTTTCGTTTCTTCACAAATGCCATTTGAATTTTATCGCATTTTTGGCCTATTTTCGCTGCCTAGTCCCCTTAACGCTCGCGGGCCTTTCACCGCGGAGGTTGACAGCAGTGATAAAGCTGTTCTAGGTCGAAGGGCCCAGACTAATTGGAAATGTTCAAGGATTTTTGTTTCAATTGCATTTTCTGAAAGTTCGAACTCTTACGAACACAGTGGGAAAGTGAGATTGAAAAATTGGAGTTATTTTGGTCGTAACAGCTACAAGTAGACTCAGTCTAGTTCGTACAGCCGTAATCCCATTTTGGTGTACACGCGTTCACCCGAGAAGGTTCAATCCAAAGAGACGTATACTCTAAAAAAAAATCTCTGAGATATCGGTCTAAAATTTCAGTATGTCATCCTTCATTATATCCTGTATTGCAATTCGGAGGAGGATATTTCGTTTACCGTGGCAATTCTTTATTCATTCAAACAAACATCTATGAAAAAAATTAAATTCAATCGTGTTATTCCACGCGGGCACCATTTGATTAATTTGAAAATTATCACTATTATCACTAATCTCAATCATTTTTTTTCTTTTTACACCACTGTTTACGCGTTATAACCTTTCCTGAGAAATACATAATATAAAAGAAATGTCGGAAAAAATGTAAATCGTTGTTCTGCTCGGATGGAGCCATGCGTAAAATCCAAATCGACTTGTCATCGAAGTCCTTGAGGAAAAGATAATGAAAAACGGCTGATTTGTCCGTCACAGTAGTCCTGAGCCCTTTAAAAAATCTCCTCCGAAGGTGAGAGGTTCGACGCGGTCAATTGAATCTCCGAACAATCACATACAACGTGGTAGAACGTCATCGTGCGAGTTTGTAACATGAGATAATAAACCGCAAGACTTTCGGGAGATCGTTAAATCGCCGACTGCACAATTTTTGTGCTGCGTCGTGCATTGACAGTCAGGACGATGGCATCTTTCATTCGGATGGGGTTCAACGAACTTTCTCATCGTAAGAACAAAATCTTTTCTTTGACTTCTGATTAATTCGTGCAAAATTTGACCAGTCAGAAGGAATTGGGATATATTTTTTTTTAACAAAAAAGAAAAGGTATTTTGGTTTCTCTATACTAGTTCGTGCCATTCGAATGAATAATGCCGCCATTTCATTTCCTTATTCGTTCGATGAAACTTTTTTATGGCAGATCATTTTATGACAGAATATTTTCGGCCGTTGCCATGATTATCAGTAAAAAAACCAGACGAAGAAGACTTAATCGGGTTCTTTAAAAATCACCGTAGTCGCAACGGATTGCAGCAATAGAAAAAACAAACTCGATTGTGGTTTCCCATATTACGTATATTCTAAAGATTAGCCAATAGGCAATGTAACTAATTTTTTGGAGCAAATAAACAGCTTTTTGTTTGCAATTTTCAAGTCCGTCGGTTGTGCTCGGCATAAAGAAAATCATTAATCGATTGTTTGACGATGATTGCCAGGAATAAATGAAGAAAAAAAATTCTGCACGTCCGTTGAAACAGTTTTTCGATCGATGAACCGTTGAGAAAGTTTTGTCAGTATTGTGGGAACTGCGAGTCTCCAACAGTTGGCGTGAACATTGTTTGTCCTATTACCGTCCCGACGTTGAGAGGGCTTAATTAATAAGCGGGCTTAATGCATTTACAGACGTATATGGATGGTCAGCTCGTCACGTTGAGAAAGCAATGATGCAATTTGTTCTTTCTTTGCTGACGAAATTCGAGGTTTATCGAATGAAGCCTGTCCCATGAGATTTACAGTAAAATAAGAAAAACAATAGTCGAACATCCGGTAAACGTTCAAAAATTCCGGCATTCGTCAAATATTACGCAAACTATTTTTTGCGAAAATTTTTTTTTAACTTCTCTCAATTTTTTGGAATCATGATAACCGAATTAAAATTTTGTCATCTTTTCGATGTGGTCTGACTCTCTACCAATTGTAAATAATTTTTATCCAAAATGTAATCGGAGCATTTTCCATGAATCCTAGCGTAACGATCTAACGAAATACATGGTTTCAGTTGCGAAATAAAAAAATTGGACAACCTAAAAATTCCAAAGATCCAATTTCGTCTGTTCTAATAATCACCATTGAAGAATGTAATAAGTATATAATTTTTTTAACTATACAATATAAATTGTGGAAAGCTATGGTTATGTGTTGTTCCAATTTTGAATTTGAACCAACGAGAATGCTGAATAATAACACGCTACGAGTGTGTTACACCGATCGCAGCAGCCAGAATTCAGCCTTGAAACAAGGTTTATCCGAGACGCCTGCAATTACAACCCGGAGCAGCTGTACGTTCCGCGACAACGTCGACGCACGTGCTTCCGCGTAATACGCGGTGTAAAACAATGCCATGTGACAATGGTACAAAGGAACAAATGAGATCCATAATTCATTACGTAAAAGCTATTCGCAGTTTCAACTTTTATCCGGAATATTATTGTTCGAATATCGTTCCACGTGGCTTCGCAAATAGACGATTACGGAAGGGCGTGAAAACAAGCGACTCAAAGAACAACGTTGCTGCGGGACGATTAACTAGCGTTGAAGCTCACAATACCAAGGCTTTATTCCGCGATATTTTTCCGTTTAAATCCGACTTTTTGCATACGCTTGATGTGTAAATAATACGAAAAACAAGAAATGATAAACAAATAATTAAAAATTGTAATTAATTATTTGAGTCGTGTATTCTGAAGAAGTAAAGTATTATCGATATAAATATAATAGAATATAGTTAGAATAGATATTTTGTTGTTCTAATTATATTGATAATTATTATTTGTCTCAGGACTTACCGAACTTCTTTTGCCGAATCCGAGGAAGGAGAGTTTCCTTTTATTTCCCGGCATTCTGTCTTTCTCGTGCTTATCCATTTTTTTTTCCGTTCGATATATCCGTTTAGAATGTCATAAACTACGGATTTGTTGTTAGATTTAAGATGGTCACGTTTCTTTTTGTTTTCCTTCGGCGATTAGATCGTCTAGTTTACGGCAACGACTTTTTCCTTGGTGCCCGGCCGATCCTGAGTCGAGATGGCGATATCCACATGTGGAGGAGTCGCTGTGATGGCAGCTCCGTTCTGCTGGCTACTGCAACATAGGTCCCAAACCACTGTACAACCTTAATTCGCTTTGCTCATTCATTCGACGATAACAGATAAATTTCCAGTTTGTTTTTCTTTAAATTTGCCAAATGAATTTTTTTCGTCCAGGTTGCCTTGATGAAATTATAGAATACCGTACTGTGGGGAGACGTAAAAGGGTTACGACCCGATCGTCGGTCTCCCGATCGCGGAAAATCCACGTTTATCGAAACTACAAAGACCGTCGACGATATTATTATACACTCGGATTAGAAACCGCAACGACGAGTGAATATATCGTCGCCAATGGATGGTAACCACGAGACTGAAACTCTGACTGAAACGAACGCACGATCGTTCCACTCAAGTCCGCATGACTCACTTGTGTCCACATGCAACGAGACCCCCCCACCGTCAAAACATGATCAAAACATCGAAATAAAAATGAAAAAAATTAATTGAAGAAACACAAACATATTTTTTGCACGATTTCGGAGGTGTTTGACAGTGATAATTGGAGTAAGAAGAGAATTTGAGATTTTTAATCTTTGTACTCTTTGCCAAATTGCAAGCATAAAATTTGATATAAATATTATTACGTAGATTCCGTGGATGTGCAGAATTATTTTAAATGGAAAAGTCCTTCTCCGGACAATTGCGACTGGAAAATAATTTGCACATCTATAACTTTGCTGTTGATTATTTAGAAATTAAAAGAAGTCATCTATCCGCTTTCGACTATTCAGTTTTCGAAATTGTTGTTGAGTTGTTTCTCCCTTCCTCTCTGTTGGGTCTGAATATAGCAGTGTGCAAATAGTAGAACCATTTTTTTTTCGTAATTAATGCGTGGACGAGGAACTTCTGTTTTTGTCGAGAAATTATTGTAATATCGGAATGGTAGGAAATATATTTTATCGACTTGATAGTAAAATATTATATAAATAGGATTGTACTTCAGATCTACGACCACTCAAACATTCATTTCGTAATCTTTCGATTTACATCACGGATAAGTTAGCGGATGAGACTAGAGCGACGGTCGATAAATCGGCCGATTGAAAATAATTTTTTTCGCAGAGAATTCGATGAAAAATCAATTCAGTTTACTTTTGCGTTTGACGCGCATCTATATATCTCCAATACATATGGGGCATTCCATACGAACCGAACCCCTTTTTCAGCCGATGTTTTTTTATTCTCTCGAAATTGAAAGGAGTCGAAGTATGACGAGAAATAGTGGTTGACTCCAAATCTTAGGCCGCTAGGTTTATTTCTCACTATACGTCTGTAATTGGTATTTTTACTACTGTCGAAGGTTTCGAGGCGTGGTGAGTCTTTATTTCTGAATTAAATTGATGTTGTCACGAGTGTTTTAGAACGGAATTTTCCTGTTCTTTTAGATAAAATTATGAGACCTCAGTATAAAAAATGTTTTCTTATGATTTGAGGCAAAAAAACACAAAAAACTTCATATCTGGAAAAGAATATTTTTTTTCTTGGTCCCAATTTTTTGTAATATTCCCATGATTATTCTGAAGCTACTGTATAAATTTCATAATGGAACTCAGAAATTTACGGTACCCAGAAATTTGGGAATATTATGAAAAATCAGAAATACCCGTATTTCTGTATTTCTGATTTTCCATAATATTCCCAAATTATTATTATATATTAAGGAATATTATGAAAAATCAGAAATACAGAATGAAGAATGACAGATATGAAGTTTTTCGTGTTTTTTTGCCTCAAATCGTAAGAAAACATTTTTGATACTGAGGTCTCATAATTTCATCTGAAAGAACAGGAAAATTCCGTTCCAAAACACTCGTGACAACATCAATTTAATTCAGAAATAAAGACTCACCACACCTCGAAACCTTCGACAGTAGTAAAAATACCAATGACAGAAGTATAGTGAGAAATAAACCTAGAGGCCTAAGATTTGGAGTCAACCACTATTTCTCGTCATACTTCAACTCCTTTCAATTTCGGAGGAATAAAAAAACATCGGCTGAAAAGAGGGTTCGGTTCGTATGGAATACCCCATATACAACAGAGACCGTCGAGAATTCATATCAATGAAAAAATGATGTTAATAACTCAAATCCTTCTCATATAATTGTATGTTCAGCACAGATGGTGCCTCCAGAAAAGTGTGTTCACGGCGTGCATGACAATCTATCACAAAAACTGAAAATATCAACTACTGACAGTTTTTAAATTAACGAAACGGAACCCACTTCGAGAGAAAATATCGAAGCTTGCCTGGTTTCCGAACGTTTTTTTATTTAATAAACACCAACTCCGAAGGCAAGAAAAATCTTCCGCTGCGCGATAAAGAATATAATAAAGAACGACATCCGCAAATAATGAACCGATATCTTAAACATTTTTAAGTATACCGGGTTTATCCGATAAGAGGCGCATGGACTTGTAATTCTTTATTTATTTTTTTTCGTTCTCACGTTGTACCCCAAAATAAGTCCATGGACTTTTCAAGGTATTACTGGATGGATATTAATATATGTCCGAAATTCTTGAGAATTTGAGGAACGATAGTTTTTTATTGAATGATAATACATGAATTATTTCAGATTTTTTCATTGGATGGTTCAGTAGTTACAAATTTGTGAATTGAACACGGTCTCTTATGGGAGAACAGCTTTTGCAGACGTTAAGGGCTGCAAAACGAATGGAACTAAATGACAGACAATTCTGAAAATATTATGACATCAAGATTAAAGATCAAGCGATTGATTATGCTAAGTTTCAAATGAATCGTCTGCGTAGTTCCCGAAAAATGTCTTAAAGTAATGAGGATTATCGCCTTTTTCGAATTATGCTGTGTAGACGTGGCAACGTTGTAGAGTAATATGATGATTATTCCGCCGGTATAGTAGAAACACTTTGTTATACCATGGTGTAAATACTTTCCACCGATATACTTTGGACATTTTTTGCGCAAATATATGTTTTTGCTCAAAAATTGCCCACGTTATTTAAGGTAAGAGTTACAAACAAAACAGCATCAACACAGAGAGCACAACATATGAATCGACCGGTCGAGTAGTGCTACCACCGATGAAAAAAAATGTCTGACTCCGGCGTTGTCGCGCTTAGCAGTCAATTTATAAAATAGTTAAAATCTTACTTTAACCATTAATTAATTAGCAATAATTGAAAAAATCAATATATATTGAGTTCCTGGGTAACAATTGATAATAATGAAATGATCTTAACGTATCAATTGAATTTTTTAATTAAGACATTTTTTTCTCAGTTGTACAGTCAATGACAAAATCTCAGTCAAGCACACGCTAATATCGTCGAATTTGACTTCAATTCTTATTAAACGTAGCTAATTAATATTTCTAAGTGTTAATTTAATATTACTTTAACTATTTGTAAGGCCAAACATGTACGGCATGATCTACCATTGTCAATCCACAATTCGCCGGTTTTGGAATAACTTTTTGCCCGATGATCCGTCCAGTAAGACCTTAACGGAAACAGGTTTATTTTCAAAGTATATTTATTTTATGAAGAAGAAATTGATTTTATTTCAAATGTTGGAACAATCGAACCGTATAAAATAGGAAATGCTTCTTATTATCTACAAAAATTATAAATATATAAGACAAATTAAGAGAGAAATAATAGTTACAAGGCGAGAATTATTCATATTAGTAAATTTTATTCCGTACGAATCCGGAGAGCAATCCGAGTTAGATTTGGAAGAATTGTTATTGTTCCCAAATAAAGGCCTATAGGCTCATATCGAAAACAAAATTGAAATATAGGCCCAGATAGGCCTGCAGTCAAGTGAGTCTCTCATATAAAAAACCCGGTACGCCGTTTTGAAGAAAGTCATTAAAATTTTTAGTATTTATAAAAGTTAAACGTTTCGAAAAATCCAAGAATAAAAAAAAAATTATTTGTCACTAGCCTGGCTCCTAAAGCATCTATCTAAATTTGTTGTTGTTTTTTTGCTACCATGTAACCTTTATTTCTTTTTGCAATGTCTTTCACAGTCAAAGCCTAATCCCTATCGTGGCGCAAGACCTGCTTTTAATGAAAACGAATGCCCGAAGCTCGTCTAATAACGCAAGTACAGATTGATCGTTACAATACTTCGTAAAACCCGGCTGTATCGAGAAAATAGCCCCGCGGAGTCAGAAACTTGTGGAATCGATTAACTTTCGCTCCTGATAATAGATACAGGTATAAATAAAACTCACGAAAGGCGTCGCAGGAGTCGAGATGTTTCGAAACGGAAAGAAATGAAAAAAAAACGGGAAAAAAGCCCTAGGATTTAGCTCCACGTCGAAAAGGAAGATTCCCCGAGGAGTTCTTCGGACCTCGTGAAAGTCTTCCGATGTTGTTGTCCAATTTATCCACGTCAAAGAAAACAGATTTGCGTTGGGAATCGAGAAATCCCTCAATTGATTTATAAAACCCTCGGTGACGCCTAAGGACAAGACTGTTTCTTCTATTCGAAATTCCCAAAAATGCTCAAATTATTGATGGAGAATAAAGTTACATCTTTCAATTTTTTTTCCCAATACTAACGGAGTCTATAACTTTTTTCCAATTATGGTTCGCTTATCATTTGAAAACCATAAGTTGATTTAACAAAGTATTGCAATCTATGGATGTAATGATGATTTTTTCTAAATTAAAAGGATTCCACTTTGCCCTTTAAAAAAGCCACAAATTCCGGCTCAAACTGCGTCACTGGTTAGCTGAACCCGACATAAGGTCTGACGCGATTAAATAATATCAGTCAACTGGGCAACGTCCTTCCGGTGTGTACAAAGCGAACAGATGTTTTCTGTATACTTTTCAGAAAATACAACACGACGCAACGAGATCAAGTCGTTCAGTCTACGAGACTGCTTGATTAACGAGAGCTGGATAGTACACGTATCCATGTTCACAATTTATTACGTTTAGAAATTCATTGGAATCAATCCGCAAAAAAAAAAAATACCTTGAGGTCGTTTCCAAGGGGACGCCTAATTCCACCCAACATTGTCACCTCTTAGACACAATACGCAGTGACACATATTTTTTCTCCTGATCCCTTCGGCCACTCTTTGCAATTAATTAGACCGATGTAATAATCGGAATTTGAAATAAATATAAGATAAACGAACCGCGAGATGACTTCCAACAGCACGATCGGCAAAGTAGCCCGACTAACGATCGGATCACGAATTTTATAGACCAGACGGCCTGACAATTTGTCCTCGATCAGGTGTCCCGACAAAAGATGGAGTATCGTTTGCTTTCAATGATAAAGACTATGACCCCGGGAGCCTGCTGATTCCCTCCGTTCCGCAAACGTTTTTCACGATTGTGGTGTCTCGTCGCGCTACTTACTATCTATAATTAACAACCGTTGGACCGTCAGCTGTTTGTAGATCGCACGTCGATCGTCAGGCATCAGTGGTAATTGCTCCGAATTCAACTATTCAATGATGTTATAACTTCAGTTAATAAATAAATAAAGAAACGAATTATTCAAATAACTGAATAAAAAGAATTTGTTAAATGAACAATTGCGATTTGGAGAGACAAGATTGGAGCACCATCAATATTCTCGGTTTTATGTGATGCGACGATTTAAATACTAATAAATTTATTCTACTCAATTATTTCGAACGGAATTAGTAGGGAATTAGTTAGTTGAATAGTGGAGTAGTCATTTCACCACATAAGTCTAGAAATAGCTAAAATGAATATTTACAGTGAGTCCGAGTTTCAAGCTCGACGATTCCCAACAATTAGAGCCTTGCTTCGATGCAATTAATTCCCGATAACTTATCATTTATTTATGAAATAAAAAAAACTTGTTTTGACAGCATCAAATGACAAAACGTGACGTGATTGCGCAAATATTAATTGCATTCGATGCTCACTGCGTAGTTTAATGCATTCCTGGTAATTTTTCCACAATACGTTGATCGACTTTTTGTCCTTGCTGTTTGAGTTTCTCGAATTCCTGCAATCGGGGAAAAAGCAAGAAAGGCTTTGAACTATAAGTTTGCGCTACAATAGATTGCGTCTCAAGTTTTTCTCCAATTATTTTTTCGCTATTTCAAGAAACTCGGAGAAAATGAGACGAAAATCAATAATACTCGGTACTCTCCGGTTATCTCGCAATGAAGGTACATCACTGGGATGAATAAATGTGGGCTGTAATGGTTCTGAGCAGTATTAAAAACCTAGCGACTTTTCGTCGAGTTGAACAATTTTGCGGATCTTGATATATCTCACGAGGATGTCATTTTTTAATTTTATCAACGAGACTTCCTGTATTGCTGTGTATCGTTTCGTACTCGTCTTACGAGCGAGACGCGCGACGTTGCTTCCACAAAAGCAATTATCGGAATTTTTTCCTCGTCTCAATGATGAGAAAGAATATCACTACATATTTGCAGGATATTATTCTTGAACGCGATGTTGTCACAATGGGAGAAATGAAGACGTAATATTTGTAATTATAAATAAAACTAAATAAACAGAATTCTCACAAATGTCCGAAAACAAGGATCTCATCTTCGTCTTGTATTTTTTTTTATTTTTCGCTTCCTCAAAGAGGACGCTATGAAACGCTTGACAAAAATATCATCTGGATTTTCACCCCAAATTGTTCAAAATGTGCCAAAGTGTGTAGAAACATTTCTTTTGCAAATGTCCGGATGTAAATGCGTGTATGTGGTGTAAAACGGCTATAACTGGAGAAATATTTGAGGTAAAAGGTTGGAATTTCGCACACATGTGAGTTTTATAACTTCTCTGTTATCTGTAATTTTTTGAGGAATTTTCGTAGCCTCTCGGAATTTACAGAGTTGAACACTTTTTTTAAAAATCGGTTAGAGAGACCATTATTATTATTTTCGGAGAGAGAATTGGTCAGAGATCGGTAGAGTAGTCTAGCATCCGCAAATTTTTAACCTTTGCCCTCGGAAGTTTCTTTTTAGGAGACATCGTACGTCTAGCATATCATTCGCATGACTCCTCAGAAGGGATGTCCGAGTTTATTAGTAATTACGGAGGATGAACTAATTCCCCCGCAACTTTTCTTAGAAATGCTCGTTTCCCGGGAGATCGCTGTTGAAATGGTACAAGAAAATAAATTAAAATATGTTAGAATTACGAAGATATATAAAAAAATACATCAGCCGGTTTTACGTCAGAAAAGACCGTGCGAAGTGCGTTCACGACGGTTTGAACGCTTTTCTAATTCGCTTAGGGAGAGTGATAAGAAGGAGTTGTATAACAATGTTATACGAGTATTGAAATAGGGTAAGATAACCAAGCAATTTTCAAACGAACGAATAATGAAACAAAAAGCAACGAACGAAACAAAGCGAACGAACGACAAAAGAAAAATTAAAATGATTTTCAAGGTTGATACTTGTTGGAAAATGTTTACAAATTCATACGAATGGAATATAATTATAATACACATTACTTGGTTCCAAAGCTATACCATACAATACGACGCGAGTGCTGGATCTACGTTTTTCCGACAAAGTGCGGCCGAGTTGCTGGTAGTTAACGTGCGGGATGGCTCCGAATGCAAAGAGTCAAATTATCGGTCTCAATGGTTCTTAACGAACGTAATTATGTTGACGTTTGGTATGGAATTCGAGCCGAATCTATCGAAAAGTTTGGATTTTAAAGGACTTTGAATTTTTTGAAAAATGTACGTTATCGCTCTAGACAACGGTAGCTTCAGGTAATTTCAGGAAGCTATTGATACTAATAAACTGTTATAGTCGAGCATTGTTTTAAACTCGGAGGAAATTTTTTCTTTCAAACGTTACCTTCCTCGAATTGTGTAGAGATAAAACGAATGTCGAGATTGTAAGAGAATCATTGCAGTGAAAATGAATGCGTCACTGTTTCATTTAATAAGCCAGAAAGCGTTAATATGATATTTCTAAGTTGTAAATATTTTTCTTTTATTTATTGAAATGAATTTCACGGCAAGATATTAATACAAAGTTTTTTCTGAAATGACATAAGTAACCGCGTCAAACATCCTAGGTAACCAAGAGAAAGGAATTTATCGGTTTCTCCCAGTAGGGACAGTTTGCTGGCTTTGTGGTTTAACGAACTTGGGTCACTATGAGATTTTCGGCAACAACGGGGGCAAAAAGATGAATTCATATTATACCACGCATCCAACGGATCTGTTGCGTGCAGGACATAGACGTTTCGTGGGTTATACCTGTTGTAATTCCGATCTCCAAGATCGTTTCTCAACGTTCTCTCATTATTATACCGGTCCTTCTGGGATCTCCGTTCGACCACCTTTGTATGGGTATTTCCGTTTAAACCCCATTTACTCGACATTGACGTGCCTTTGGACTCCTCGGAGCGGGAGAAAGAGGAGGGAGGAGCATCTGCCCACCGGATAATATGTGCATCATAGGTGCAACAACGTCAAAGTGGACACAGAGGATGTCACGTCCCACGGTTTACCCTCCGGTGGGTCGCACAACCAGATAAATCTATATTTGCTACGGATTAATTCTGTTATACGTGCTACATTGATTATACTCCGACATCGTCATCACACTTCCATTTTTGATTGATACACTGAAAGGACGAAAGACTCGGATAGAAATAATCATTGTGAAATACATGTTTTCCAACATTGTCGGTGTAGGCTCATCATGAAAGTTATATTGAAGAAATGTTTAATCAATGGCAAAAGTATTGTTGGCATTTTGTAAATTAAAAACCGAGCTGTGCGTCACGAGACTCGTGACACCGTGCTATATATTACGTTTTAATTGTCGTAATTAATACGAAGAGTGGTCAAGGAAGACCCGCGTTGGTCGCAATTATGAAACTTCTGTCCGTCACTCGCCGGGCAACAATATCACTTACGGTTAAACATGGAAAATTAGCGACATCCAAATACAATTAAAAACAATCGAATAAAAAGAACCGAGCTTGGGATATATCTCAACATTATTGTTTTGAACCTTTTTACGCAAACACGGTTCGTAATTTGGTCTCAAATTTATTTTAATCCGTAGCTTCGGTATTTTCCAATAATTGTGATTGAATGACCATTTTGGGGAGCAAATAATTGGCTTTCGAAAATCAATTTAACAGTTAATTCAATAATTGATAAGCAATAACGATCGATACAGTACCGCCCACTTCTGAACTGCACATAACGTATTTGTTCCCGAAATACGATTGAATTACCGACCGGAGTCGCCATCTGCGTCACGGGGAATTATGCGTGGAGTCGAACCGTACCGTTTACGTGCAGACCCGAATCTGCTACAACCACGTAGCAGCCCCATTCTGTACGTCATGACGTTTGACAATTAACTAATTCAAGTCGTGACGTATTAAAGCCGCTTCGCAGCGTCATCACAACTGGGGTTCGTTGGAATTTGGATAATAAATACGCGAGTCATCGCTAAAATATAGATGCCAAGATTGTCATGCGGATTCAGTATTCAATCGGCCAGTACTTAGCGGGAAAAATGTATTGTCACGGGACGATTAAAGATTCGTCAGTGAAAAGTCGTATCATTGACACCACTATGTACACTAGACTGGTCCTAATTGGGGGTTGAAAAAAAATCCATGTTGGATCCCCTCCAATAGGTTAAAAATCCTGAAAAAAATTCCCTAATTTTTTCAGATTTTCATTTAATTCTTTTCGTCTCCCTATCTTAGGGTGAAGTTTCAAATTGAAGATGGTGCGATATTCATGGCACCGCGATTTGATACACTTATCGTATAGAACACCCCAAAATAAAAAGAAAAACGGGAACAAAATTTTTTGATATCTCGCTTAGATTTCGAGTTATCGATTTTTTTTGGTTTTATTTTTGACTGAATTTTTAAATCGTAAAAATTAAATCAAAAAAATCCGATAACTCGAAATCTAAGCGAGATATCAAAAAATGTTGTTCTTGTT
The DNA here is from genome assembly GCA_963971145.1 of Sussaba pulchella. Lineage (NCBI taxonomy): Eukaryota > Metazoa > Arthropoda > Insecta > Hymenoptera > Ichneumonidae > Sussaba > Sussaba pulchella. Next base: position 1,591,866 of record OZ020167.1, read on the forward strand.
TTTCTTCTTATTTTGGGGTGTTCTATACAAAAAGTGCATCGAAGAAATCGGACAAAAAACAAGAAAAAAAAATTCGGACAAAAATCTAACACAAAAAATTCGATAACTCGAAATTTAAGCGAGATAAAAAAAAATTTATTCTGGTTTTTCTTCTTATTTTGGGGTGTTCTATACGAAAAGTGCATCAAATCGCGGAGCCATGAATATCGTACTATCCTTAATTTAAAACTTCACCCTAAGATAATTGCAAACGCCTAAGATACGGAGACGAAAGGAATGAAATAAAAATCTGAAAAAATTAGGGAATTTTTTTTTCAGGATTTTTAACCGATTGGAGGGGCTCCAACATGGATTCTTTTTCAACCCCCAATAAGGATTAGTCTAATGTACATATCTGAGCCTATATTTGGTTTTTTTCCCTAAATGCAAGTTCATGGGCTGGATATCGGGAAAACCCGGTAACTAGTTCACTGATACATGTACAATGTTTGAATAAAAAAAATGGGCTTTTAATAATTTTTTTATCGAATCAAACGAAGTTCAAAACTGTTTGTCACATATTTATACAGCGGCTGGTAACCGGGGAAATCATAATTTTTTATGCTGTTCAAGGCGGAAGGTTAAAATCAAAAGAAAATCAAAATGGAGATTTAAAATGTTCGCATCAAGTCGTATAATAACCCCTGAGACGCTTGAAACTTGATCATTCTTGCGTGTAACTGCACGAATAAACGCGTCATAAGACGTTGAGTGTCATACATAATGCATCTTCGCAATCAGTGACGTCGACTATATTTTTTTTCGTTTCAATCTTGTTCAATGCTGTTTAATCGTGCAAGCAACTGTATGGAAGTTTAATTCTAGCGATTACAGTGAGTCGAGTGGTTTATCGTCGATGCATCGTACTGAATTCTCCAACAGGAACCTCGCTCTCAAATCCCCATTGAATCGTCTCCATGACTCTCATTTATGTGGATGGACTGGAATTGCAATGAGGTATGTGGATGTCAACGTCTGTTTCTCGCTAAAGTTCCGCCTTAAAAAATCCGATAAATCGATGAAGAACCGTGTGGGTAAAGGCAGAAAGGATTCCAGCAAATCGGACGTTGAGTGTGAAGCATTCTGCGTTGAGAATCTGCCTAAGGTAACGCACCACGGGACAGACTGTTTATCATCCTCCGAGATCAATGTCGGGAATAGAGTTTCCGGCTATTTCGACCGTACACAAATTTCGTCTAGAGGGCGCAGTCACGTTTCCATTGCAATTAAATTGAGAAAAAATTTATTCATTTTTTTTCCTCTTCCGAAGAAGACAACGAGCTGAAAAGTTGCGGTATTTTGGCGAATTAAAAAAAGTTATCATCGGATCTTCCGAAATATTGACCACAGTTTGTATATACATGCAAGATTTAAAAAATACGGATCCGCCCGTCGTAAATAGCATTGTGGCACTCCGTGGAGAATATTTTTAGCTAAGGAAATAAGAAATTCCTTCCAATTTTTTCCCTTCATTTAAACACTTTTTCCTTCAACCTTAAGGCCTTTAACCGTGGATGCAGAATGAAAGGAACGGTGAGAAAAAAACCGAACTGCACTGGACTGGACTGGGCTGGAGGGAAAGTTATCAAGGCGCCAGAGAGACGGTTTTTCTGAACAAAATAAGACCTTGATCGTATAATTCGGGCAATAATCTTGATTTACTGCCAACCGGGTAGAAAAATGTCGTTTGAAGGAACGGCGTTTAACGTTCTGATTATGAATCATTCACAAATGAAAAACGAAATAATGTACATAATAAAGTAATGACACATTCTCGACAGATGTATCTTTCGAAATATGTGAAAAAAAAGAATAAAGATCAACTTCTTAAAATGTTTACAGTGACTTTCCCGCTTAAACGTTACAATCGGAATAACCTTCGTTTGTTCCTAAATAAATGAACGAGCCGTCTTTAAGCTTTTAAAAAAATGTACGGGTCTGTCGATTTGGTTAATATTTTTTTTCTGTAAACGAACACGATTGGTGGTCAGAAAAATTGTAGATATGTTTCGCAACGAAGGACGAATGGACCGCAAGTACCAATAGAAATAGTTGTGCACAATAGGATGGGCATGGCTCGTTAAACCGTTGAAAGCCGGGAAAAGATCGAATGGGATCCGTTGGTGGAGAGTCCCGCGTCGAACGTACTATATAGGAGGTCACGGGCAAACCGTTAGAGGCACTTGGAAAGGTTTATTGCGCTTCGAAATGCATGAGAATTGGACTATGCACTTCTGGAGAGCCGGTTTTAAACTCGTTCAATATTGTGTATGTTTAACGTGTATGTCAAATTGGGTTTATGTAAAATTAATCTGCTGAATCACTGTCACGATCAAATGTAAAAATACACTTTGCCAGAGAAACTTTATTGAAATTCCAATATTCGTATTGATGATAAATCAATACGTTCATCATCATTATTATGATCATCTCAGCGATTGCGTAGAAAGCACCCCTTAATAGTATTGGACGGGTCTCAAATTTACCCTAGATTTTTTTTTATACCTTGAATCGTATCAGAGGGTAACTGCTATGGAATTCTAAAATTACCATATTACGGGACACGCCAATATATAAATAAATATATATTAGGGTGTCCCTTAATAAGGTCATGTCGCAATTTCATCGATATTGCTTTATAATACGATTTGAGCTATATAAAACGATCTGGTTTCAATTAGAGATCCGTACGACATCGTTAAGGGGTGTCGCTGAGCGATCGAAACTTCCCACTTGAAAAATCTTACATTTTTCGGTTTAATTATGTTGGGCAGGTTTTCTTTATTTTGTCAACAATTCTTACACCTCGCCGACACGCACGTCGAAAACGACGTACGACGTCGTCGTTCCATCGCACGTGGAAAACTGATATGGTAATTAAGTAACGTAATGTTATTGAAATGGGAAATTTCGATCGCATAGACGCACACCTTCAAGATGTCGTGTGCGTCTGCATTTTTACCCCGATTTTTTATGCACCTTCTATCGTATTAGAAAGCAGCATCAATGAAATTTCGACATGACTATATTAAGGGGAATCCTGATACATCATTCTTTAGTATATAATGTATATAATCTTTATTATAATAATTATTGCATATTATTAGTATTATCATATATAATCTTTTAGTTCTATATGGGGCAAGTCGCACCGTTTCGTCTGACTGGAACCCTTCTATCCGCCGATGGGGCCGGTGATTTTTTTAAGTATATTTTGGATCCTACTCCCACCCCCTTCTCCTCTTTTTTTCAAAAGTTAACTTTTTTTCGACAGTTTTGAATTGGATAACATTTTTTTTTCAGGTACGTTATCAAAATCGAAGATTTGTTTTGTAAAATTGAAATGGCGCTCGTCTTCCTAATATTTGTTAAATTTTTTTGAAATTTCGAAAAAATTAACAGAATAAAAATAATCAAAAAACCAATTGTCTGTCGAAAAGAATCAAAGAATCGATTTTTGCAAAAGATTGCATTTTCTTTTTTTTTACGATACGGAACCATTAACATATATTAACATTTCGGAAGAACTCGAATTTTTTCAAATTTTCAACAAAAAAAATATTGCGAAGCCGGGCCCCAATTCAATTTTATTTTTAAAAAACCTTCAATTTCGATAAAGTATTTAGGACAAATTTCATCCAATTCCAATTGAATGATTAGCAAAAATTGTTGTAGAAGAGTTACCTCTTGAAAAAAAGAGGCGTTGGAGGGAGAAGAGGGGGGTTGAAAAAAATCTAGAAAATAAATCAATGAAGTCGTATGATCCAAAAGATACCAGAAAATAATCATCGACCACATCGGGAAATAGAAGGGTTTCAGTTAGTCGAAACGGCGCGACTTGCCCCTTATACATATCAACATTTAACAATTTTTGTCACAAAGTATCCATGATAACATTCAACTCTAAGAACATCTTCTGAATACTTCTGCTATATTTGAGCAATTTGAAATCGATAAAATATCGAAACGCCATCAACACGTTTGTGGAGTCGACCACAAAAACCATCTTCTCGACGTGGACGAGGCACATGGTTTCGCGTGTTGCCGTTGAGGTCGAAACTGCTCGACAGGACGAAGAAAATAATATGGTCGGAACAAACAAAAGAAAAACATATTTTTCAACGAATTCTCACACAAACTTGAGCATACGTACCCACGCAAAAGAACCTTGTGCCGAGTTCCTCTTCAAACGAAAAAAAAAAACCGACAATATCTTCTTTGGCTCGCGAAAGCACGATTTCTCACCACACCACAGCAAGCGATCAACTCTTTCAGTTCTATGATTTCCACTATACTTCTTTATTCATGTTTGTCAACGATAAAATAAAAAAAAATATAATTTTGAAAAATACGGTGGGGAAAACAACGAACGAACTGGAGAATATCCGAACAACACCGAAAAAGCACGAACTTCACGATAACACGAACGCGATTGACCAAAGAGAAATAAACGGAAGAAAAAAAAAAGAAGAAGAAAAGAAGAAGATGATCCGAGACGTCTTGCTGTGGGAGCTCGGTCTGGCTGTGGTCAGTGCTCGTGGGTTGCACCACGGGCAGTTCGTCTCACATTGGTCACTCGACGAACTACGACGATAGGTGGTGTATATACCAGCGACTGGACTACCTGTGGCCGGCACACTGACCGATGTGTACTACCGTGTCTCCCTACCCTCGACGTTACATTATGTATTACGATGTGGCGGTGCACTCGCTCGTCTCGTCCCTCACCTCCAGACCATCGTCGAAGCCCACCTGCAGTGACCGCCACCTTCCGTCTCGCTCTCACCTTTGCCGTTTCAGCCTGGCCACGAATGGCAAATTCAATTATCCAACGATTATACGTACATGCCCCCGCGCAACCATGCGAGATTGGAGGTCGAGTCGACAAACTCATCAAGGTCTTGCTCCAGTGCCCGTTAATCTTATCTACGGTTCTTTTATCTATAACCATTAATTTAATCAATGTCAAGTTTATGTGCCGGAGTTATGTTTCTGCAGTTATTGTTACTTTGTTCGAAGAATCGATGCAATTATGAGAATTATCGTAATTTTTTAAAATTCTTTCTTTCACGTTTGATATTTTAAGAGACGAATGCATGATATTTAAAAGGTGGGTATCGAAATTCCGCCTGATCAATGTATTGACAGTCCAAAAATCGGAAAATGCAATCGCCCGAATATAACGGCTCCGACTCACTAAGGTCCCGAACAGCATTGCACCGACTGGTCGATGTTTTGATGGATCAAAATTCCGAAAACGTACATATAGGTATGGTGGAGCAGCTCGTTCGAACGTATTCAGGCTATCTTCGCATTGATCCATCGAGGAATTTTGACATTGATCAGTCGGAATTCCGAACCCTACTCTATCCAAATTTTTTTCATCGTCGGCACGACAAAAAATTTGTGATAAACGAATAATAAAAGGAAAAAATGGAGCGCAAATTGTAACGGGAGGTTGTGCCAACGTAAATCTAAAATATTGGACCGCAGTCGGATTATTATATTTTTTATCTCATTTTCAATATCGTATTGCAGATCATTTTTTTCAAATATGGATGTATGCGTGTGTGTAATGATCCTGCAAAATACTAACGCATGCAACTCGGGAACGGTTCGAGCTGCATCGCTCAAACTTTGTACACATGTGGAGTTTTATAATTCCTCTACCACCTGTAATTTTCGTAATAATCGACGAAGCCGTTCGGATTTAACAGCATTTTGAGATTTCTAGGAATCTTGGTCACGACTCCAACTGCCGCCAATTTCAAGTTATCGGTCTAAATCGTTTTTCACGAATAGCGCGATGCTCACGGATGTTTGGTATTGAATTTGACCCAAATCCATGTAGAAGTACGAATTTTATGAGACTTCAAATTTTTCGAAAAATTTACGTTTTGCTCCTACTCGCATTAACTGTGACCAATTAAATCCGAATTCAGATACGGAACATCACTTGATCGTAATTTGTATGAAATTTGATAAAGATCAGTCACAGGGATCGGTTTTCATAGCAAATTCAGTCTTCTAAGCTTAATCTTGATAGAAGAGGGAATGAGCCGCAAATTCAAACTCGCCAGTAATTTTAATTTGATACTTTATATCTCACTCGTCTACAATTCTTTTCCGATCGCCCGCACGAAACAAAAAATCACTAAAACACGAGGAAAAAATGCAGGCGCGGATTCTGATGGGAATAATAAGCTTAGGGCGGCGATAATCTAAAACATTGAGCCGGTATTGAATAAGTCAATTTATGTCTTTTTTTCCATACAGTATTACAGATTGATCGCAACGTTATCTGCCACACGTGCAAATGAAGGAAAAAACCTCAACAACCCCGACCGCGGTATTTCATCGAATCGTCTCACAAAGCCCGACGTATCAGCTGAGGTTGCAGCTCGAATTGTGAAACGAAGAATACGAGTAGTAGATAATCGTGTTCGCGACCAAGCGAACGAGCGAGTGACTCGAGTGTCGAGCGATTGCGACGTATCAATTAATATTCGATCGATAAATCAATTATCGCCTCTTCAAAGCTATCTTTGATAAATTTTTCGGCCAAGACGATTTGTTCGATTTATTTTCGTTATTCGCGATTTAATCGGTAAACGTTTGACGTTTGTGTTTGCAAAATTGCAAAACCGTCACAACGGTCGTCGGACGAGTCACGTAACACGAGAATCCAATCACCGCGGTTTTACGTTGCAGACACAACACGCGACGAGATAAGAACACGGACGAACGGAGAAACTAATAAACGTTCCCGAGTACGAGTCGATGGGGATGTAGTGCGATTTCGCACATGTCCAAAAGGAAAATGTTTGACTCGATAAACTGAACTGGCCGGTGATAAGGACGCTACAGAGTTATTAGGCAGATGGAGTTTTCAGATTGGTGGAACCTGATATAAGGATTTAATAAGTCGTACACGACGTTACCTATGTGTAGTTGGCGGTGGGTGACGTTTTTTTTGTCCAGTTAGATCGAATTTTACAAGTTATTTTGACAATTACATTCGTAATACAGGTATTCTATGGAATTAACACATTTAAATATAAAATATACACACGAGGTATTCTGCCGGGATTCGAACACTTGTGGAACTTGCTTTTTTTGATTCAACTGAAGAATATTAATTGACTCCATAAAGTGGAGTTTCTGCGTTTGTTTACTTTTTGAAAATGATACGGGAAATTACAACTAACAAGGAAAACATTTCAAACCAACGTTGTTTGAATACAGCCATAGAATTCGAATTAATGAATCATCAGGAGGAAATTCAATTGTATTAATTTGTATTAATTGAAATATATAGTTTTTTAAATTACGTCATGAAAATTTTATTTTTAAGTAGATGACGAAAAAATGATGAAGAAAATAAGAATACAATTGAAAAAAATGAAAAATCACGAGAAGTGTAGAAATAAAAATAACCCCATGATGGGACGTGAGCCAATAATTCTCAAGTTGGTCGAGATTTTAATGGAAATTGTTGAAAAAAATTGAAAACGACAACAGTCTTCAAATCGACAAATTTTTCATTTTCCTTGGAAAATAACACATAAAATGTTGATGAAGAATTTCTTGTATTTCTTTCCACAAAGTATGGGAAAAAAACACAAATTTTGAAAATCAACCATCCCGATGAGTCAGTTTTTGATGAAGTTATGAGCTTTGAAAAGAAAAAAAAGTAAATTTTTGTAAAAAATATCATATCTTCGAAACGGATTTCCAAAAAATTGTGCAAAAATCATAAAGGACTTTTTTTGTTGGGTGAAATAACATGAAACGTTTTTAGCTGCATAAAAAAATTCGAGTTTCGAAAGAGGTCGAATTCTGGTGGAGTACCTCACCCATTAAGGGCGTCCCTTAATATCCGAGTAGAGAAACGTTCCTATTTGGAATACATGTAGGAGTGTCCCTTATTTTCTAAAGTAATGACTCCGAAGGAAAATAGTTGTAGCTTAAGGTCGTTTTCGTTTCCGAAAGTCATTTTTTCCTGAAATACCAGCTCATTTTGGCGATAACACTGTAACGGCTGATCTGACAGAAAAAAGTTTAACAACCATTTTTTAATTAACCCTAGATTGGGTAACATATAGTATAGCTGGCTCATACGTCATTGGGTAACTGGGGTGTTTTAACACCCCAGACTTGTATCGCGTGGGATTATGGCTCAAGTTCGGTTAGGACAACTTTTGAGTAGTGCAATCTCTTCGTTTTTTCATAAAACTTACCATACTATTCCAACAATGCTAGCGATTTTAAAAATTCCAACGGAATTTGAGAGATAAATAGTCGCACTTTAAAAGTGTCTGAGCGAATTTTCCGTTCAAGAAAAAAAAACATAATTATTTGAAAATATGAAATAGAGGAAGTGACGGAAAACTGACGACTGAGAAATATAATTAAAAATTACCAGTAAAATTGATTATTTCGATTAGAAATTTTTTTTCGTTCTAGTGTCATAAAGTACTATTATATATAGATAAAAATAACCGACACCAATAGGTGTGCGGTCGAAGTGCGACTTCGGCAGTCCCACGAGTTAAGCAGCAATTCTGCCGGCCAGTACTTGGATGGGTGACCGACTAGTCGTTCACCGGCTGGCGCATCAATTGTGGAGCGGGAAACCAGTGCCTTTGGGGCCCCGGTGTTGCATTCGAGGTGGAGTACTATGTGCTTCTACATGCATCACCGAAGAACCAGAGAGACATAGGGTCGACTGTACCGGCACGGGTTTTCTGCAGTTTCCCCGTGCCCACGGCAAATGCGGTACAGCTCTATGTGAAGTCGTCTGCAGACGCACGGGAGATAACGGAGAACACGTAAAAAAGGGGGAAAGTCGGGAGAATACCTTGTAAAAAACTAAACAAAGTTGTGCAAATAAAATTCTCACCTACCTACCTATATAGATAAAAATATAAAACAATATAAAAACAAAACAAAAGTTTTATCGTTTTATTTTGTATTATTTTTATTTCAATGAAAAAAAAGTCTTCATTTTTCATCCTTCAAGCTTCGTATGTTGGTAAGTTTCATTAATTCTCTTTCAAGATGAAAGATTAATAATCGGTATAATATTTTCTGTATTTATTAAAAATAGAGCTCGCTACAAGAAAAAATATTTCTGTCATTATAAATTTAAAAGTATTTGTCTGATCCTTCTTTAAAAATAAACTGCGGCTAAAAATCCATACGGATTATTGAATAGTATGAAAGACTCTTAAGCGTTGTGAAGGATTTTTCTTTTTTCGATAAAAAATAATGAATCGGTCATCGTAAAATTGTGTTTCAAGGTCATTTTTTTTCCCCCGACAATTTTCAATTTTTTTAATTTAAACATTGTTCGAATAATAAAAAGCTTCCATATCGCTTCGCGGAAATTGTCTTCAAAAAATATATTCTATAAAAACGTTTTTAAACTATCGAAAACGAAGTTTCGATAAGAAGCGTGTACTTACAATAAATCGGCGATGCCAGGCCCATACAATATCTTTTCAGCTTTTTTAAACTATGCATTTTCAGCGGAAATTTTATTTCTATAAATTTTACACGAATGGTTCTTAATAGGCTAAGCGAAGAAACCAAATTAGGCGAATCTTGAATCAGAAGCGAGCTTGATGCGAGGCAGCAAGAGACGATTGAAAGACGGGCTGGAGCAGAGACAAGTCAGAACGGGGCACCTTGCTACGGTCCCATGATACATTATGTCATACATGAAGCTCTTTGCTCCATCTAAAAAATTGTTAACTGCGACACTTGTTGATTGGTTTCATCAATACTTGTTCGGTCGGGCCAGCCAATTATTGGCGGAGCCAACAACAGTCCGGTTCGCACATGCAAGCAAATTATCTCATCCAAATTTAACCGTTCGGTCAGTTGTCATGTATAAAAATCTTTCTTAACGCGCATAACCTTCAGCTTCAAGATATCATTGTTTTATAGACATTTTTTTACAATATTCGGAGCTCTTTGATCATGTGCTGGATAAAAATTATATCAATAAACGTTTGATCGTTATTTTTTTAATGTTTCAGAAGACCAGTTCCCAACCCGAAGATGTTTTCTAACCCGGCAAATCATGACGGACGTTTCGAGCGATAAATTTTTTTTATAAACAATCGTAAAAAGAAAAAAAAAACAGAATTGAAAAAAATCCCATTGCTGTGACGTGGGATCCAGTTTTCTCGCCGAGAATAATCGTCGCTCGGTGAATAAAAGGCCTGGACGGACTTTACGTGCTCGTTAAACGAATCCAGATTTATATTTTCGGAAGCTCTGGAAGTGGCCACGTAGACACATACGACGACAACTCCCACTGCCAAACGCCGTGGCGCAATTTTTGCGATAATCTCGAATAATCCTTCATAACAGGATCATCGAGGAGGCAAGCTGATAAGCGGTCGAAAAACATTCGTTTTTCACCATTTTTTCTCTTGGAATTTTATTAGGAAATGCGACATTTATTTGCACTTGGCGGATCTTTCGTTACAGAATACAGATCTCATTTTTTTTGTATGGTTTATAGGTCAGAAAAGATGGCATCGCAAAGAAAGTGCGTTGATAGCGTTGACTATAACTTGTCCCGGAATTCCCGGAAAGGGAAAAATGACCGAGATTGAAAAATGAGAGAGACAACGGACGTCTAAACTTGCTGAGGTACGCCCTACGTGCACAATACGTAATTTTTCGGAGTTGTACACAACAAAGGTTAAGGGGTTAGTCGCAGTCGGAGGGAAAAAAGCGTATTTTTTTGGGAATTTTTTCTCTTCGCTATACGCATATATTTTTTCAAACATTTGAGCATTCGATATTGTACACTTTTATTGATATTTCGACAAAATTTCATTGAAAAATATTTATAAATAAAGGAATAGTACGTAGTCTGCCAGAGGATGGTTTTCGAAAGTCGTTCTTCAGTGACCTCAACGGGTCTCTTCCTCAACGGGTTATCTAAAATTCATGATTACTTCTTTAGTTTATTAGTTTCTACGGTGTACGACATTTGCGATTTTCAAAAAAAAAATTTGACGAAATGGCTACCGTTCAAACGTATACATCCAATTTGCGTCCAAAAAATCACCCGTTTTTCGTTGATAAGAAAAAAAGTTTTGGATGAAAAAAAAACGAGATGTCATGCACCGTACTTTTACATATTAAAGAAGCCTGGACAGTTTGGAGTGGATCGGTCAAGCGTATCACGAGTAATCAGGGTCACCGTTTTCAAAAACATTGTTTCGGGTAAAACGCATTTAAAGTTTCAAGTATAATTTACACGGGAATAATTTTTTATATAACGCAGCCGTGTTTTCCTCGCTTTTCGGGGCGTGTTCGTGGAGACTGAGGTAGGCGTTTCCACATCTCTGGGCTGTTGTTATGGTGAACAGACCAAAAAACACACAAACAAGTCCTAGCAAAATAAAAGTCCGTGAGTCATCGCTGTTCAGCGATCGAAGAGCTTTTTTTGACAGTTTTTGCGGAACAAAAGACTGGCGAACAGGAGACATAACAGCTTATTCGATCTCCTGTCACATGGACTGACAGTATTAAAGACATTGGGTCATTGTGCTTACAATTTTTCTTAAGACGGAAATGTACTATTTAGGATCTATTTGTTTTTTGAGATAAAAAAAATGATCATTCATTCAATATGCATCAGATCTATGTACCGTTTGTTCGGTGGGGGGCCCCCAACCCCCCGACCGGGACTTCGCCCCTGGAGCTCATCAGGGCTTCGCCCCTGGACCCCATCGTTATATAAAGTACCATGTGCACCTTGGAGGGGGGCCGTTTTAAGCTTCGCGCGTTTTTCGGAACGAGGTTCCGAAAACGTCGCGCTCAGCTAAAAACGCCCACTTTCCCTCCTTGGTACACAATGTACTATTTTTCGTTTACTTTCATACCGTCACCTATTCCGGGATCATATAATAATCCGCCTGATTCCTCTGCAGCCTTCAAAAAGTGAATTTGCTCTTGTCTACGACACAATCGTTCCTCCTGGGTACTATCTTGCGCCCGTCTATCAGCGATTGTGACACGCGTGTGACAATGATGTGTCACAAACGACCGCGGTCATTGTCAGCTTCCGTCACAAAATTGTGGGCGTTCGTTCCGCAATCGATCCCTAGTGCAAGCATCATTTGCAGAAGGGCTGGCGAATCTTTATTAAATGAGCAAGCTGCGATATTTGCAGCTAATTCCACAACAACTAAACCACTTGCTATCACCTTCGGGCTAATTTAACAAATGAGCTTGTTATAACTCTCGTTAGTGTTCTGCGTGAACCCGCCGACACATCTTTAGAAAGCAAAGCACCATTGCTCAAATCCTCATACGTCAGCTTTAGGTTATTACCGGAAGAAGGTCATATTGTATATTTGTTGTTGTTTACAAACTTATTGCGGAGGTACCGCAACCGCGATAGCTGCGAATCAGCAGTTTACTCGACGCGGTGATGCTGTGCCATTGGAGACAAGACAGGGCGGCACTGGAGGAACGACATCTCAGTCAATTTTGCTCGGACCGGCTTCAAAATTGTACAGAATAATCTTAAAATGTACAAAATACAAGAATATGCAAAAAACCAAAAATCGAGCGCAACAAATGCGCGAAAAAAAAATGTAGTAGGGATAACAATAGAAATTAATAAGAATAAATAGTACACATTGTTTATTGGTATTCAAACTTTATTAAAAAATTTAATTCGCTTTTTATTTTTACAAAAATTACTATATAAAAAATGACGTGATCCACATCATTAGGAAAAAAAAGTTGCTCCACGGTCGGCATTATATCTCCAGTAAATGTTGATCAATCTGCAAAATTTATAAAAATTCTTTAAAATTAAAAATTAAAAAACACGGAAATAACGTTGTAGATATAGTATGTCGATACGTAATTTTGGATTTCGAAAAATTTAGCAATTTATGGCAGTTTAAAAAAAAGTATGCGTTTTACGTCATAAATTTTACACTTTAATTATTTTTTTAAACTTTTTAAATTAAGCTATTAAGAGTCCGGCTCGTCATGCTATAGAGAAAACGATTTCGAATATTAAAAAAAAATCGAATAAAAAAATACTAAAAACTGTACGGGTTATCATGTCGACCGTGGCGGAAAAAGTACTTTCGAGAGAAACGCGTTTAAGGGGTTACATACACTTGTAATTTGAATGGCTCGCAGACAGCATCAAATCGAATTATTAGAAGCTGCCAACGATGCGAACGGATTATTATATGGCCCTGGAATAGATGACTCCATGTAAGTTGAAAAAAAAACGAAATTTACCACATGTAAAACGCTTTTGAAACTTTAAACGCGTTTTTCTTAAAACTATGTTTTCAAAATCGGTGATCAAGATTTCTCGAAAACGGCTGAACCGATCAGTCTCAAATTTTAACACAACCTTTTTAACTAGATTTTTTAGTAATTAATCGAAGATTTTTTTTCTCCGATAAATATTTTCCATTTTATAAACAATTTAAGGCTTAAATTTTCGTTCAAAATCGAGTCTTTTATTTTGAGAAGTCACCATTTTGTCAAAAATTATTTTTTCGCTAATTCCTTCGATTAAATACTAGATAATGTATTATATTAACGAAATTTATTTGGTTTTTTCATTTCAGATAATCCGGTCCAGAGATATCGTGATCACCGCAAAATTGGTTTTTTTTGCGGAGCTCTAGGAGATCGGCGATAGCAACATTCGCGATGATTATTTTTACAAATAAAAAATATGTATAGTATATTACGATACAAGGGCGAAAATATTTTTCCTGACGAATGTGAGTTTGTAGCACGAGCCGAAGGCGAGTGCTGCAATCACACGAGTCAAGAAAAGGTTTTTCGCACGAGTATAGTATACATTTTTATTGCACGAGGTGTGTAAATGCGATTCGACGCGAACGAAGTGAGCGGAAAAATCGCATCTTACGCACGGCGTGTCATAAAATATATTATAAGGTTATTATAATATGTACACCAATTTTCAAATTAATAAATTGAATAGTCTGCGCGAAAAAAATTCTTGAAAATCCGTCTTTTTAAAGCCTTCTAACTGTATGTAAGGCCTTAAAGTTTTAAGTGCGTTTTGCTCGAAGTCGCGCGCAGCTGAAGCAAGAATTTTATGAAATTTTTTATTTGTCTTGTAAACTTACGTTTAATTTCTTATTCCGGCTTCGTATTGTATGCCTTCCTTGTCGGTAATTAATTGTTTTCGTTTATTTTTTGCGGTTTTTTTAAAGTAACGATCAGCCGTCTCAAACAAAGGACCGAAAGCCACGGAAAGCTACCCGCGCGCACCAAACGCTCGTCGGGCAGTCATATTTTCTACCATAACCTTGGATGATACATTTCTAAGAAAAATGGAAAATCGACCGCAGCTCAATATGGAATATAATGGAGCATGAAATACTCGAATTTTAGACCGATCTCTTGACAACTTTTTCTCTTTACTTTTGGCTATTACGACCTAAGAAATTCGGATTTCTCAATGAAGTTTTTAGTGTTCCTAAAAATTCGAGCTCTCGGTAAATGCAATAAAAATGAATAGGTTCTGGGAATTTTACACCAGTCTCAGCCTTTATTCTCGTCTGTCCACCTGTTTCACTGTCTCGTCGAATGCGGGCAGCAATATAAGTGGCATACCGCGTTTTGTTTCCAAGAGCAGCACAAAATCGACGAAAAAAACAAAATCATAACAATTTCTGACGTTTCGCGCAACTTGAATTCCATCGATATCAGCCTAACCGTGCCCTGAGTAACAATTTAATCTCGTATTTTTTCATTCGGATGACTCATCTCCTCCTCTCCCCCTAGGCGTGTCATCTTAATGGAGATATACAAAATATTTCTCCTCGCATTGTGTTTTTCATCCCCACGTTTCGCTGGCGTTGAATTTTGAATTAGTTATACATCGTTGGTTATACCAACGATAGTTTTAACCGATAATTCGTCACGATGTCACACATCGTCATACCCAAAATTCCTTTGCGCATAAACTCACAGCATCTGATTTCAACAAGTTCTAATTGTCAAAAGTGCTAAATGTCAACCGTAAAATGGTTTATTTTGGTTACGAAACGAAAAAAGTAGAAAAAAGTGCACGCATCTCCGGACCTACATGATCGCACACCGTCCATCCGTCCGTCTTCGTAACGTAATCAGTCGGTAACGCTAAGTATTGATGACAATAAGTAGTGCAAATATATATTTATTTCAAGTGAAAGGTAGATGACTCTGTAACGTCTATATTGGTAGAAGGACCATCGCGGCGTCACGATTCCGATCGAAATTTTGACGGTTCGCTGGTGGGTCATGCTGCAACACTATTTAATACCGTTTTGCGGGGCGGTCAACTGCTTAACACATTCTATAGACACGGTTTCTATTATCGCTCCGAAATTAAATTCAAGAACCCTTCGAGGACTCTTTCAGCAATTTCGAGGACCATAAAATGTCGATTTAGGATAAGCGAATTGAATAATTTGCGGAACGAAATGACAAGAATTGTTTTTTATTCATCACGACCCAGGCAGATACCGCTTAAAATCTTTCAATAGCGTAAGATGAGAAGGGAACAAGAAATTAGGGAATTTGCAGTAATATCTTCGAAAATTGCATAAGCGATTTTCGAAATGACAGCTACTCGAGTTTGTGTACTCAATATTTTTTTTCAACACAGAAGGGAAAATGTATTATTTTATAAAGTGAGTATTAATAGATGCGATTATGAGGCTAAAGAGGATAGTGTACGCGTTTGTAGAAATATATATTGGGCATAATGACGTGATACGATATTCGAGGTTTCTTTTATAAATCGACAAATATGTAAAATGACTGACACACGCTCTATTGTGCGGATTTGTCCTTGTGGTGTGTTGTGACCATGACCTACGGCGTGCAATTAGATATTGGGGGGGGGGGGGGGGGGGTATCTGATCGGTGGTTCTGTGTAAGCTCATCTGGAAACCGTAAAATCAACAGGTACACAGTCAAGTGTAAGGGTGTCAGGCGTTTTTTACGACCAAGCAAAAGGTAACGCTCTTAATTTTTTGTGAGTCGATAGAGGGAACCTTTGCCATTGATAGACTATCATAAAAGATTCAGTTGTGGTTGATCTTTCGTAACAAAAAGACGTAAAGCGCTATGAGTGTCAAATGTGCTGAAGGAGCATTGCGTTACGAAGATTTGTTCCTGTGCACCCATCCGAAAGACCCGAAAATGTTGCAACTGGCAGCTGCTCCATACTTGAGAAAGTCGAGATCATTCGTACACACGTGGGTGCAGCGAGATAATGTCGTAAAAAATGTCGATGATTTATCGGAACGTAGCTCGTCAGGCAAATTGGACAGGGGATCGGCACTTTGTACCTGTTTATCAATAACCTGAAGGCCCAGAAAATTCGGGAAATCTACCGAAAGGCTTTGTCACCATCTGGTAAACGTCATTTCATCGATAACAAGTAAAGATTTTTAGAAAAAAAAACTTACTTCCAAACTTTGCCTACATGTACAAATTTTAACTAGAAATGTAAAAATAATATTTTTCATTATTTTGAAGAACAAAGCATTCAAAGACAATATACAAAATCGTTGATACTTAAGTAGTTGCAATATCTAGTAAGTTATTTTTCTCCTTGTTGGTGCCTTGGCTGGGGCTGGCTCCAAAACCGACGGCCTTTCCGAGTGGGAACGAGCATTGTCGTGAAGCAGAAATGCATCGGTCTTACCGATTGATTTATTTCAAATTGATAGATTCATTTACTCGGCGGACCTGAGCTATATGGAGATTCTTCTCGGCAGTCTTGTTTTCTTCGAGTATCTCTCAGTGACCTAGACCTTCTCAATCCCACCAAGCACAGATCATGGTCTTCTTGGGCCTCGCCGTGGATTCACGCTGGGCTTTGGCGTGTCTCCTGGAGCCACTGACTCCTTGATTTGCTTTATGTTCATGTAAAAACACCAATTCTCGTCTCCCATAATAATTCTGTATATTAATAGTTATTTGTGGCCGCGTGTTGCTCGGGATCTGACAAGGAATTGAGCAGCAATTCTGATGCTCTTTTCTTTTTTTGTTTTTCGCTAATTTCATGAGGTTGTGATTTTTTGGCAAATCCCATTGGGAGAAGATGGTTTGAAGTGATCTGATAGTCGCAGTCTATCTTCCCGGCCAATTGTCTGCATGTTCTATGATCATTCTTCTTCAGGAACATCTTTAGCACGTCCTTATCGCACACGGCACATCGACCAGAGGGGGGTGTGGCGTTCAGATCGAAAATTCTGAAAAAAATCTTGCGAAGCCATCGTAAGCGGTCCTCGCTCATATAGCATTCTTTCTCTACACACAGTGCGGAAATCCCGAACAGCTTCAGTAGCTTTGTGATCACGAGATTCAAAATAAAATAGGTCTCAACAATGTTATTTCTTACCCCCTGGAAATTCCATTACTAAACTCTGAAGATTAGCTCAAATTCATTTGTCCAAAAGATGACAATATCGTCATTGGAGAATGGAAAAGAGCTTTCAAAGGGTATTCAACACCTAGCCAAAACCCGGAAAAAAACGAACAAATATCAGCGAAACATGAACACAAAAAAATCTCAGGAACTTATTGGGCATCGCACTTACTCCACTTACGTTACACACGCTACGTCACGTTATGTTACGTTACTTACTTTACGGCCACTTGCTACTTAGATTCACTGTCAAGAGGCCTAGAATTGATAGGGGGGAGAAAGAAAAATTCGAATGGACCCCGGAAATACCCGTTTTCATTGAATTAATGAAAATCTCCTAATATTCCCCATATTCATAGTATTATTCGAGCTGCCGGAATAAGACTTGAGCTAATAGCAACATTTTTTTTCTTGCGGTGAAAAAACTGGGAATCGACGGATATGGAGACGGATTATCTTACGTCAAGAACTCACGCCAATAATATTCTTAATATCGAATTTCATTACTGCGGTCTTGAGTTTAATCGCTTACGCGCTATTTTGCAATGTCTCGTGGTAACATTTTGCGCAGACTAAATTGACCATTCGTATTTTTTTGTCTATGACAATAGTTTTTGAAATATTGGAAGCAGACAGAAATCATGATCGACAAACTACTTTGCGCGACATAATGAAGGAGACGGTTGGTAACCGTGCATGAGGAAGCTCAAACACTCATACATGGTGTCCAGTAAAAAGTTCGTCCGTAATTCAAGGACAGTCAAGGAAAATTTCCAGGCGATTTCTAGGACATTCGAATGTTGTGTTAGGGCATTTATCAAAATAGACAAAACTTATCAAAAAATATTGAATCGTAATAGTATCGTAAAGTACTTTTGTTCCAATAATCGTTTTTACTTATGTTGGAATCAGTTAAAAACCCTACTCAATATGCTCGAATGTATATATGGAATTCTCAGCGGAACTGAGATGCTTATTCTTAGAACATTGTTTCTAATAATATACGTTTCCCAACAAACTCTTATTGAGGGGAAATGAAAAGTTCAAGGACATTAAGTGAAATTTAAGGACATAACAGGACTATCAAGGGCAATCGAAATTCAAGGACGACTGGACACCATGTTATACTAGTGTCAATTTTATGAGAATGCGACTCCCGGGGGCAATGGGAGATACAGAGAATAACTGAAAAAATCATTGTGAACTTTGGGCTCGAATCCTTTTTTCCTTTTAGTCTATGTTGTACGACCGAACAATATCAAACTCCTCTCAAATATTTACATTTGTTCCAGACTTGGCTGGTTCAAAATCACCGAAAACGGAAGTAACAAAAGCTACGTGGTCCTTAATTTCACTGCATAGTAAGCTTGACTTTAAAGGGCGAAATCGTATCGACCCGGCTGTATAACGATATTATTTTCCAGCAACAAATTTACCGTTTATTTAAAAAAAAAATTAAAAAATTCGTACGGGATGTCTTCACACAACAACATAGCACGCTAGAAGAAGTAAAATTGGTTAAAAAATTACGAGGGTCAAGACGCTGTCGACTCGTCCGGGAATGCTCCGTACATATAAACCATGCGCCAGCTTTGTCATTTCGCGGGTTTCCCAGTCAGTCATTCTACAAAGTACAAATACCGCAAGTTGGTTGGTGAAGGTTACAGTGAAAGTATGCTCTCTTCTCGGCAAAATTATGATACAACAATTACAAGTAAACGAAAATTTCGTTATGTGACAATGTACACTAAGCGAAAAATTGAAGGAGCAGAGAAATTTCACAATTTTTTAAGTGATTTTTAGAGCATTGTGACTTCGCGAACAAAGGTCGTATTGGGATAAAAAAGAAAGGATTTTGAGGCTTAAAATGTCTACTTTTGAGATCTTGTCTTAAAACCTTTTTTTGCATTACTCATAGCGCCGAAGAAATGGCGGAATTTTTTTTCTTCTTTAAAAGATACCCGTGGGCTGAAAAAAAATGTTCCTGCCCCAATCAACGGTGACCTCATATAGCCCAATTCTTTAGCTTTAATTTGATTTTTTTTTGTTTTTCCGACACGAAATGTTTGCGCTGAGATATCGACCACTGAATAAAAAGACACGTTTTTCATTCGATTATCGATATTTCCTGAACCCATAACTGTACAGCAAATCAACTCGCAGTTTTTAAAACTTGAATGAATCTTCTGTCAGTCCTATTTATTGTTCCCTTCGAGCAGTGTGCCATGATCTTACGTCTAATTTAGAAAATATCTCCCGTCGGGAAATGATGGCCATTCCCGCAGTTCAGGCAAAGGAAAAGAGGAAACAGTATCGCAGAGGTAAAACAGCAGTAATTACTTCCAGTCCCTACGAAAAGGAGGTGGAGGATTTGAAACGGTCAGCGACAAAAAGTGGTGATGAGAAAAATAAGGCGAAAAAACCGAAAAAATATAACTCTTTAGTGTTACCTTTGAGTGTTACCTTTTAGTGTAGGAAGCTCCTGTTGATAAAAAGAAAACTGGATAACAAAAAAAAGGTAACAAACGAACGGATCAAAATCAGGAAGACGCTATCTGTCTCTACTTCAACGACGTGGATAATACATATTTACAATCAGCGGAAAATTTCGCAGGATGCCAGCTGTGTGGACGTTAGTCACACACAGCTTGCGCTGGTATCGACGATGATGACGTTGAAGAAGTGCTCATATGCCATTTTTGCGCCATTTAATGGGCCCGTTCGTGCCGCCTTTATCGTACACTATCTTGCCTCTGATAAGGGGCAAGATGGTGTTTTTTCAACTGTATATAAAAAAATGCATAACACTAGTGTAAGATTCATAATAATTACAAAGACTCTGTAAAACTGTACCCGCATGAGTAGCCTACGTGCAAAAAATAAATGATAACGTTGTGAGCATAAATACCATGTTTTGTTTATTGTTTTACCTTAGCTTCACCATCATGCCCCTAATTCCCCTGAATGTATCCCCAATAATCCTGCGAAATTTGCAAACGATCCGTCTATCCGTTTTTTTTGCCCGATCGATCAAACGTTAACAAGAATTGGAGGAACACGTTCATTGGTCGTTCAATCATCATTAAACGATTAATAAGATTTCAAAAATAAAAACTTGCTATCTGTCTCCCAATTTAGCATTAAATACTCACCAACATTTTTTCAGTTTTGAAAAAAAATTTAATGAGTATTTGATGACAAATTGTGAAAACGATAGCGAATTTTTTCCAAATCTAAATAATAAGAAAGGATTCGTTATCTTTCTCGATAATCGATAATATCTTATATCTTATATCGATTATTAACGGTCTCGCAGCGAAAGCAAAACCAGATAAGTCCATGACTGGTAGGCAAAACCGACGAAGTTCAACCGTGTTTTTACCCATGAGTTACGGACCGAATGCTTACTTGTATAGTACCAAAAACTAAGTATAATGTAATAATTTTCATTTTTGGAATCGATTTGTCCGCTGTGATAGAGCGTTCGCAACGTAAAATCGTTGTTTCTGGAAAACTCTTTTTTGGACTCATTTGATTTTGCATCCAAACCACAGATTTTGTACTTGAGTTTTTTCAGCCGCCTCTAGTTGCTTCTAGTTGAGAGAAAGACAGCGAATTATTTTTAATTATTCAGATTTTTTTTTAAATTCGCTATCTTTTTCACCATTTGGCATCGAATACTCATCAAATTTTTTGATATCAAAGAAATAATTTTGTCAATCACCGTGAAAAATAGTAACCGTATTACGGAATCATCCACACAGAAATAACAATGGAAAAATCGTAACGAGTGAAGTTAAGTTCCCACTTCTTATTTAGATCGATACTAATCCGAATATACTATCCTATACTATATCACCTCGACATTGTCAACGATTGGTCAATAGTTTTTTCGTTCGAAGTCTGAGGGGATTCGACTATAATCGCATTAGTTTAAACCTGAGCCTTCGTCGAAAAGACATGGCCGGCTGTATGCAAACCCATGTGTGTTCGATTAATCGATATCCGTTGCACTTAGGGATGAGCATAATTTCTGGGCAAGACGATAGTCATCGCCGGAGGCATTAACGTGTGCTATCGAGGTGACCTTGATATCGCAACAGCGTTAAAAACTCCGGATCGATGGCAGTATGTGCATTACGTCGGGCATTGCGTTGTTATCATCGTTTTTTCACAACTCGTACGTATATATGGTGAGAGCCGTCTCGTATCACCGGATTGGAACCTATCATCTTGTCCCTCAATGTGGTCGATGATTTTTTTAGTATCTTTTGGCCTGGTGACTAGTGATCCTACGGCCTCACTAGTTTTTTTTTTACAGTTTTTTAGACCTCGCCCCCCCCCTTCCCCTAACCCCACGCCTCCTTTTTTCTTAAGAGTTAACTGTTATTGCCACCATTGTATGTAAATCGAACGACATTTTTCCCCAGATATTTTATCGAAATGAAAGAACTTTTTTTATAAAATTGGAGTTGGCATCATGTTCCTAATATATGTTCCATTTTGAAAAATTCCAAGTTTTTCCGAAATTTTAATATATAATAATGGTTACATATCCACAATATACGATGTAAAAAAATTGATATCGCGATTGTTTTTGGTAGAAAATCGATTTTTTAAATAATTTTCTTAAAAATTTTTGAGAAAAAGAATCGGAAGCGATGGAGTGGGGGGCGGAGGTTCTAAAAAGAAATAAGTGTTTGGAAGAAATCTTCCAAATAATTAGTAAAGCCGTAAAATTGAAAAGCCTCTAAAAAAAGAAATCATCGACCACCTCGGGGGCAGAAAGGTTTTAATCCGCCGCTTTGGGACATCCCAAATTGTGGATTGTGGATGGATGGTAATTGACGAGCCTTTATGCAGGAAAAAGTCCGGTCTGGCTCCGCAGTCTCTCGTTGCACTTGATTAGACAGGTGAAACTTTTATTTCATGACAGTTCAAGGCCACCGGTAGCCGACCAAATGTACGCGTTGACCGACATATACGAAACCTTCGTCGGAATTGTGCTTCCGGCATCGAATCTCCCAGAAAACCTCGAAGAGATTAATCGGGCCAATCACGTTCCGAGCTGATGTTTTCAAGTGGACAAAGAACTCATCGCAAAAAGTATAATAGCACATCAAGGAGATAACGTCGATAAGCAAACCTCGGGCCAATGGTTGTCTGCCTTTAATTGGTTTGGTTCTTGAAGTTATGCTTTGAAAAATGATTTCTTTTTGAAACTCAATTATAATGTCAAGGTTCTCGGAATTTGCTCGAGTTCGAGTATGTAAGGAACGATTGAAATGAAACTTTGATGGGTTGGAGGGTAAAAAAATTCACGACAATCTTGCGTCCTCATAGAGGAAGCCATGTGATGGTAAAAAAAGTGGTTATCCAGAACCTTTATGTCAACGTGTAAAACTTGTACCAAAACGTCCAGAAAACACTTTTTTTAGTAAATGTAGTTGACCGTTTCCGCCCCTGTGTCCGTGTATGTGGGCCTGCAAGATTCGAAAGTCACCCGAGAACGATTTCCGGCTACAACACTCAAAATTTGCACGCATGTCGAGTCCTAAATTCTCTCTGTCACCGGCTATTTCCGTAAAAATTGACGCAACCAAGCGGATTCTACAGCTTTTGCAAATTTCGAAAAAATAACCCGTGTAACGGCATCAGAGCAGTCAGAAAAATGAATGTTACTACATACAGGAATTATGTGCTTTTTATGTGCTAACTATGTGCCAAGTTCTAAATTTTTGTGCTCTTTCGGATTTCGCAGAAATCGATTTTCAAAAATGCTCTGCTAGCGTTATATAACGCTATATTCTCGTCAAGTTGAGAATTGAAGTTTTCGTCTTTTCATGGTCCAACATGGATGTATCCAGAAGACACCAAACATAAAAAATACAAGTGCTCGACCACCCGGCATATGCCCCGGAGGCATAATATGCCCGGGGGGATGAAATCCCCTATAATCGGGAAGTTAAAAAAAATTTTTTAAAATAAGAAAAAATTTAAAAAATAAAAACAATTTTAAAAAACAATTTTAAAAAGTTTTTAAAAAATTTTCTTCGGATCGCGTTATTAGTTTTAAAGAAAATGTTTGCGAAAGAATTTTGAAATTATGTTTTTTGTAAAAAAAACTACAAAAACTACTCGACCGAACTGGACCAAAATCTAATCAGCTCTAAGTTTTAGCAAGACACATAGATTGCATCATCGGTCATTCCGATCGCGTCATTAGTTTTTGGAGAAAACGTTAACAAAAAATTGATCACATGCGTACGAACGTACGGACGTACGTACGACGTACGTACACGCACACACGAACACACACACACACGCACACACAAACATTTTGCTCAAAATAGGCTAAAATGACCCCAATGACCTCGAAACGTGAAGATCTGACAAAAAAACGATTTTCGGGGTCATTACAATAATCTCCCTATAATCGGGAAGTTAAACATTTTCAGCCCAGGGACACTTTTGAAAAATTCCAACACGTCCCTTGATTGTGTCATGACCAACGGCAAAAAAAAATGTCATCATAAGATTTTATTTGTAGACATGTCAAGCATTAAAATGCTTTTTTATTTATCTCAATACGACAATTTTTTGCAAAGTGACAGCCACGCAAAAATCACATTAAAAAATGAAAAAATTGACCGTTCCTTTAATTTTTTTGATGTGTGAATTTGCGAGCCTCAGTTTGAATATTTTTAGTCAGTTTAGTCAGATCGATCTTGTAATGGATTTATAATTTCAGATTGGATACAATGCAAGTAGATGGCTAAAAAAGGGATGAATGCAACTGATTCTGTCATTAATAATTATTTAACAATAACAATTAATCAATATTCAAATATCAACCCGGAACTTTTTGTTATTTAATCATGGAAATATAGCTTCTTCCAGCAATCGCTTATTAAACCTGAATCTACATTACTATAACATTTACTATTTTGAAAAAATGTCGGGAAATCGTCTGTGAGAGTGGCTCAGGTTTTGTAAAGGTGATATTTTGAAAAATAATGGAAATCCGGGGTAGAGCGTTAGATATCGAGAGAGCACATGAATGCACAAAATTCTAGTGCGAGAAAATCAACGATTGCAAAGAAAATGTCAGGAATTCGTCTTCGAGTGTGGCTTAGCTTTTTTAGCGGTGTTACAGTCCGACCTCCAAATAAGAAACCCGGCAGTGAGAAACTTCCCCCAGTTTCTCACTCGAGCGTTTTCCCCACTCCGACTCGAACTCCGAGCTCAAGAATTTCGTGCGCGGAACCTCTGGTTAAGAAACCAGCCGGGAAGAGACTATTCGGGCAAAATAGAGTGAACGTTGTAGTGTAAATTGATGTGTGCATGCGTGCGTGAGTATGTGTGTGTGCGTGTGTGAATGTAACACAAAATCTACAAGTTTATTAGACATTTTTTGCATTCATTAAAAAGATACATGGGTGTTGACAAGAATTCATATAAAATAAAAACAAAGATAAGGGCGTGTAAAGATTTTCATTTAAAACAGCAAAAGTTTCCGAGACGTAATGAAAAGCGTTTTCGTCTTGTTGCGTATTATTTTGATGCGCAACGCACTCAACTGACGGTGGAATATTTTCGTGAGAGTCGAACTCTGCCATTGAAGATGAATCCTCAGAGATATTGACTTCTTCTTCTTTTATATAAATGGGATAAAACAATATGGACATAAAATTTGCGAAATAAATGTCCACGCGCAGTCGAAAATGTTTTTGCATGGGCGATGTGAATACTAAGTTGGAACTCGTTCGAGCGTGTTTCTTGTTGAGAGGATCGCATGCGGAAAAGAGTGAGAGAGACAGACAGATGTAGTGAGCGCGGAGCGCGCCCCTGGTGGGGGTATGCGATATATAAGAAAAACTCTGCCCCTCGGGGGCTTTTGGTTTCTTATTTGAAGGTCGGACTGTATTTGAAAAGATCTATGATGTCTAGGAAAAAAGTTGACGGTGACTTCACATGAAAATAGCAGCCCCACTTTTGAATTGGCAATTACTCGGAAATGGGGTGGTTCCAAAAATTTTTTTTCAGCACGGTAGAAGTGTCCGTAGTAAGTCTGGAAGTTCAAGATGTTCAAAAAATGTTCGAGATTTTGTGTGGGCGCTAGCTTCATAGACCTAAATAAAGCAATTCATGTGAGTTAAAATATTTCGAAAAAAATGTCCTAACCGTCAATGAAAAAGAATGGGACCTGGATGACAATAAAAGAAATAACACGCTAGGTGTTGAAACTTGCAAGCTCATTCCTCAAAATTTCAGGTAATGCCCGTACTCCTCTATGATGGGGCGAGAATTAAGAAGAATAGTTTCCTCCAGAGGTCGTGCATTACCTTAAATTCGAAAGAAGCAGCTTCCAAGATTCAACTCGCAGCTTCTTCGTTCCATCAGTCGATTCCTCGATAAGGGTAGAACATTCAACCGAAACCGAAACCGAAAAAGCAACAATAATTGTTTTGACAGTCGCGATTGTTGATTATCGTCGTCTGAAAAATCTTCGAGTCCCCAGTCTCTTCGATATATCACCGAGAAATGATGTCTGGCTTCCCGATGCTCGTCTCAAATAGTTTGAGACCGCGCGGATTCGAGTTTAAACGGGATTTACCGACGCATAAACCACGCGGTGGCAATGCGGCGGGTGGGGTTTAAAAATACATCCTTTTATTTCTGTTACCGCATAGAATATCGCGTGACTGACAACCGTGAGCGGGTTTACACACGAGTTTTTAACCGATTCGGCAAAGTCTTTACTGTCGTTTGAATATTTTCTCTTCGCGAACAATTTATGTGCATCGTATTGCTAGTAGCCAGCGAGAACCGGCCGGAAAATTTTCGGTACTCCGATATCCTGTGGCTACCCAATAATCGACGAAATAATGGAAAAAAATATCGACACTTTTTTACTCCATGAAATAATGAAAAAGAAAAAAATATTATCTGTGGAAAATGTAATAAATACTTGACAAGTGGACACGGAATGTAATTGGAACGATTCAATTATGAAACAAGTGCTAGTATAGATGTCCGTGTAGAGTTAAAATCTGAAAAAAGAAACAAGGGAACAAGAACGATCATCCTAATAAGATAGCTAAAATGTTGTTAGGAAGATAATTTGAACAGCTGCGAGTTAAAACTTGGAAATTGCTTCCTTCGAATTAAAAAAAAGTAATCAAGTAGCCTGTTCGGCACGCACATGATAGGGTTCCGTAGAAGGATAACAGTTATTACTAAATTTTTCGTAAACTATTTTTGCTACAGTGTTCGTTATAATTTTGATTGAATTTACTAATTAAAAGCTACATTTTGGAATTTTTTCAGATTTTTTGCATCGATAGTTTAAAAGTTAGAGGGGGGGGGACACTCTGATAACGACTTTGAAAGCAAATATCTCATTACTGAAGGGTTAAAATGGAAAGGTCTCAGGACATTATTTGTTGCATTTGAGGAGACCTATCCAAAGATACCTCACTCAATGGGGTGAGCAAAAAAAATAATTTCGAGTACACTGTTTAATCTGCGGAAGGGGCGTAAATAATTTTTTTTTTTTAATTTTTATGTCGTCATTTATGTTTCGAGGTCACCGATCTACGTCTGTGTACCAAATTTCATCTCA
Organism: Sussaba pulchella; assembly: GCA_963971145.1. Classification (NCBI taxonomy): domain Eukaryota; kingdom Metazoa; phylum Arthropoda; class Insecta; order Hymenoptera; family Ichneumonidae; genus Sussaba; species Sussaba pulchella. The sequence goes on from OZ020167.1 coordinate 1,618,991, forward strand.
ATCGGTAAATAACTGAGAGAATGGAAGGCCTGTGACATACAGACGGACGGACGGACGAACTTGCCGAAACCATAAGGGTTTCTACGGAACCCTAAAAAGTGATACATCCGATCATCGTTCGCGCTCGCTCCGGCGGGCCTAAGTCGATCTATCACTACACCTTAAGCCAATTCACTAACTCCGCAATGAGGGATTATTTTCATCAATTCTGACTTCCTAATAGAGGATTCCGGGTGCATTACCTTAAATTGCACACGAAATTGTGGAAGGCAATTTGCAAGATTCAACTTGCAGCTTGTTTTTAATCTAAAATTCGGTCCCTCAAACCGATATCCACCAAATGTCATACATAGTACGGTTGAGTAATATTCCATACGGTGACACGACTTTTCAACCGAGACAAAATAACCGCGACGAAATAACCGCGCCATTAAAACCGCGGACAAAATAACCGAAACACAAAATAACCGAACGACAAAATAACTGTGCTAAAATATCTCGGGACAAAATAACCTGTAGATAAAATAACCGCAACTAAATAACCGTTAATATTTTTAATTTCCCGTGTTTCGTGTTTGAATTTTTTGTGTTTCATTATTTTTTATTTATAAAGGTTATTTGGGTACTCGGGGATTTAGGGTTATTGTTAGTTTTTTTAATTTATTTTTGGGTACTCGGGGATTTAGCGTTATTGTTAGTTTTTGGGTACTCGGGGTTTAGGGTTATTGTTAGTTTTTTAAATTCATTTTTTTGTACTCGGGGATTTAGGGTTATTGTTAGTTTTTTATTTATTTTTGGGTACTCGGGGATTTAGCGTTATTGTTAGTTTTTGGGTACTCGGGGATTTAGGGTTATTGTTAGTTTTTTTATTTATCTTTGGGTACTCGGGGATTTAGGGTTATTGTTAGTTTTTGGTCACAATTTTTAAATGTTTTTTTCTATTGATCATTTTTTTTATCAGGATATTTTGGATTTTCATTTAGTCGCGTTTGTTTTATCTACAGGTTGTTTTTTCCTCTGGATATTATGTCGGGGTTATTTTATCTGCAGGTTATTTTGTCCTCGGATATTTTGTCGGGGTTATTTTGTGTTTCGGTTATTTTGTCCGCGGTTGTAATGTGACGGAACCATTCCATACACGTAGCGAGTTTGGATTCGATTGGTCGGAACTGACGCGAGTTAGAGTAAACCGTAAAGTTTTCGACAAACTTGTTCATTCATCTAAAATCAGATCCCTTTGACTTATCTCTACCAAATTTAATAGAGACATTGTACGGGTGAAAGATGTTTCACATCTGTAGCAAGTTCGGACTCAATTGTTCGTAGTTTACGCAAGTTAGAGCAAATCGGACATTTTTCAAAAAATTTTAAGTCCCATAAAATCTGAACTTCTCAATGGAATCGACGTAAATTCGATCCCAAAACGCTCGTAACCATCGTTTTGTTTGTGATAAACTATTTGGATCGATGAATCAAAGTTTGTGGACGTGAGGGTGGTAACCGAAATTTGCGGACAGAAAAAATGCTGTTGAATCCAAGCAGCTGCGCAAATTATCGTAAATTACAGATGGCATAAAGATTATAATGCACCAGATGTGTGCAAAATTAGAGCGATGTAGGTTGAACCGTTTTTGAGTTATAGATGTTTGAATTTTTTTTGAGTCACTATATAGGTACACCTAGACATTGTTCGCTAATGTAATTTCTGGACGTTTCGACACATGGTGAACTCAGTTACATGCAAATCCCAGGAGTCATTTTTTTTTTAATCGTCACATAGCTTTCTCCACGAAGAATCAAATAATCCAATAAATCATTCATCCTCGTCATCACCGTTTAATAATTCCTTCCATCATTCGTTCAATAATTGTAGCAAACAAAAATTTTAAATACAATGCGTACGTTGTATTTGTCTTTCCGGCGAAAATTGTACCAATTCAAAACGCTACGATCTAAACGATATTTCGAAATATCGAAAGGTCACACACACGCGGTTTTTAGTGCACACGTGCGCCGATGCGAGTCGCGATGCGGTGAAAGACCGGCGAGTGCGAGATATTTGGGTCCGGTGTCCGGTTTATAGCGAACAGGAGTTCGCACTCTCGGCAGCCTCGGTTCGTCCGGCACAATGAGTGATCAAATGAAAAATAAAAATAAAATAAAACGTGCCCAGCAGTTATACAACGGTAGAAAGCAACGGCGGTGGCCTTGATAATTCAGATAATATGGTTACATATATCGTTCGAAATATCAAAACTTTCCACGTTGAACCAATGGCGCGGACTTTCCGGCCGCTTCGAAAAGGCAATTTGCGATTTATTCCGAACGGTTGAACCTATAACGACGATGTTCGCCGTAGATCAGGTAGAATTTTTGGCAACAATCCGTGGGCTCTTGTATCATGAAAACGTTTGAAAAAGTGTTTGAGAAATTACGTATCTCGTTTTGCTAAATAATTTTTCTCGGGCTCGTTATTTAATTTTTGGATACTCACCCGTCGTGCGGAAAGTTTAGACGTATCGGATTGGTTCAAGGAAATTATAAATGATATCTTGAGGGATTACCAAAACGCATCGGGACGAATGATATTGTTTAGGTTTTTTTACAGACTGAGCACGGGTTGATCAAGGGCGGAAATTGTAAATTGTAATTTCACGGTAAAAATTTTATTAAGGGGGTAACATCTGTGTAGATTGCCGGAAAAGTAGGTGAATTTTGGGAATTATTATCTCAAAAATTTTCCGTCCGATTGAATTCGAGTTGGTTTTATTTGAAAGTATATACATTGAGGTATGTCGGCGATTTTTTATATAAATATATAGTAAATGGGAGCGCTGTTATTCTGGCCGGCGTAAAACAACTTTGTCGTCGACACGGTTTGCGGTTCCCACTTTTTTTTAGATAACGGATTGCCCGATTCCTTTAAAATTTGGACACAATATGCACGGATAGGTAATGAAGTTCGACACGTAGGATTTTTTTTTTAAATAATTTATTTTTTTTTACTAACCAAAAAATTGAGGTTAAAAAGTGAATTTTAATTTCAATCAAGCGCCATTTTGTGAAAAAAAAAAATCCTACGTGCCGAACAGCTTAAGACGTTACACTTTAAAAATCTCCTTGAAATTTTTGTTTCAGACCAACCGACTGCGAGAAAAAGTGGGAACCGCAAACCGTGCCGACGACAAAGTTGTTTTACGCCGGCCAGAATAACAGCGCTCCCGTCCACTATATATTTATATAAAAAATCGTCAACATACCTCAATGTATATGGGGTATTCCTGGGAATTTCGGCAACTTCGGACAATTGGGTCAACATTTTTGCTCCCCAATTTTTTTCTTTAATATGTGTTGAAAATAAAGAGACACGTATTTCGGCGTTTTTTATTTTGAGCCCCCACTTTTGAAATACAGTCAAATGAAGTTTTTGAAGTATTGACCACATTCGGTCATTCAAATCGATATATCTCAGCAACGGTTAGTGATAACTCAAAAAACCACGGGTGTTTTTTTTTCGTTTTTGAACGCTTTATACATTAAAAACATTGACGATTATGTTGCACAAATTCAACAATTATTTATAAACAATTCAAAATTAAAAATGAAATAGAACAAAAAACGCACTTTTAATTTTTGAAATGTATTTTTTTTTAAATTCCTTGAACAAAAACGAAAATTTAGCCACCTTGAACTTTTTGGGCCGACGCTTCGTTCGGGAGTTATAGATTTTTTTGTCACAAAAAACCCCTAAATGTTTACCCGGTTGTTAAGAATAAAAGCTATAACTTTCGAACGAAACGTCGGCCCAAGTCCGGCCGGGTCTCAAAATTTTTCTTCTCGTCCAAGGAATTTGAAAAAAAAATCAATTTCAATAATTAAGGGTACTTTTTTCTTCATGCAATTTTTTACTAATAAAATACGTATATTTACTGGTTTTTTATGACAAAAAAAGCTATAACTTTCGAACGAAACGTCGGCCCAAGTCCGGCCGGGTCTCAAAATTTTTCTTTTCATCCAAGGAATTTGAAAAAAAAAATCAATTTCAATAATTAAGGGTACTTTTTTTTTCATGCAAATTTTTACTAATAAAATACGTAAATTTACGGGTTTTTTGTGACAAAAAAATCTATAACTTCCGAACGAAGCGTCGGCCCAAAAAGTTCAAGGTGGCTAAATTTTTGTTTTTGTTCAAGGAATTTAAAAAAAAATACATTTCAAAAATCAAAAGTGCGTTTTTTGTTTTATTTCATTTTTAATTTTTAATTGTTTATAAATAATTGTTGAATTTGTGCATCATGATCGTTAATGTTTTCAATGTATAACGCGTTCAAAAACGAAAAAAAAACACCTGTGGTTTTTTGAGTTATCACTAACCGTTGCTGAGATATATCGATTTGAATGACCGAATGTGGTCAATACTCCAAAAACTTCATTTGACTGTATTTCAAAAGTGGGGGCTCAAAATAAAAAACGCCGAAATACGTGTCTCTTTATTTTCAACACATATTAATGAAAAAAATTGGGGGGCAAAAATTTCGACCCAACTGTCCGAAGTTGCCGAAATTCCCAGGAATGCCCCATATACTTTCAAATAAAACCAACTTGAATTCAATCGGACGAATAGTCTTTGAGATAATAATTCCCAAAATTCACCTACTTTTCCGGCAATCTACACTAGGGTGGGTCAAAAAAAAACTTTTTTTTTTTTTAATGTAACCCACGAAAACTAGTTCCTAGGTACCTCTACAAAGTACTCACCAAGTATGGGCTCTTAATATTAATGGGAAGAACTGGCTCATCGTCGTTTTCCATTTTCAATTTAGTCTCATATAAAAATGGTCATATCTTATCACCAATAGATTGTTAAACTAGTTTCATCATGAATATTTATGAAATTGAACGCTCTACAAAAATGGTCTCTTATATTTTTTTCATTAATCGAACCATTTAAAAGATATTCAAGGTCAAAGATTGAAGAATTTATGAAAAAAATATTTTTTTGTTTTGAATTTTGTAACTTACTGAAAAATAATGATTGTCAAATGGGTATCAATTATTTCTGTAGGAAATTGAACGTTCTACAAAAAAAGGTCTCTTGTGGTTAATCGATTACTCTAACCATTCAGAAGATATTCGCATTAGAATTCCAATGCTTACTGATTTTAATAGTTTTTTGATAAATATTTTTATATTTATCCATGTAATATATGAATTTTGAGACAATTCGTGAAATCAGAAAAAGAAAGTGTTTTATTTACGAAATATCAACAGATATATCAACAGAAAAAAAAAATTCTATTTCACCATATGTAATTTTATTATTTGATACAGTATTAATACGAAAATAAATAAAAATAAATTCTAGTTATAAAAAGTGTCTTTTATTACAACTAGGAAATTTCGCTCGATGTTCTTTGACAATTTGCAGTAAATACTCGGAACGATGCAGGCTATGAAACCACAGGTGGCGCTAGTATGACAAATAATGAATAACAGAACTACCAACGTTTAAAACTAAATTTTCAAACTCCCCAGAAAAAAATATTTAATTATAAATTTTGTGGAAAAAAGAAATTTGAGTTACATTTTAAATAAACACGTTGAAAAATATTAAATTACGATACTAAATTGTGATAAGAGTAAAATAATAAAAAGAAAATATCGTTAAAGAATTGAAAACTGTCATTCGATCAAAATAAACTCAAATGTTTATGAATATTGTAGAAAATTCATAAATTAAATGGATAAATAAAAAATATTTATTAAAAAACTATTAAAATCAGTAAGCATTGGAATTCTAATGCGAATATCTTCTGAATGGTTAGAGTAATCGATTAACCACAAGAGACCTTTTTTGTAGAACGTTCAATTTCCTACAGAAATAATTGATACCCATTTGACAATCATTATTTTTCAGTAAGTTACAAAATTCAAAACAAAAAAATATTTTTTTCATAAATTCTTCAATCTTTGACCTTGAATATCTTTTAAATGGTTCGATTAATGAAAAAAATATAAGAGACCATTTTTGTAGAGCGTTCAATTTCCTATAAATATTCATGATGAAACTAGTTTAACAATCTATTGGTGATAAGATATGACCATTTTTATATGAGACTAAATTGAAAATGGAAAACGACGATGAGCCAGTTCTTCCCATTAATATTAAGAGCCCATACTTGGTGAGTACTTTGTAGAGGTACCTAGGAACTAGTTTTCGTGGGTTACATTCAAAAAAAAAAAAAAGTTTTTTTTTGACCCACCCTAATCTACACAGATGTACCCCCTTAAGAAATTTCAATTAATTTGGTTATAATAGCCGACAGTAGCCTCGACCTAGCGGTCACATACGCATGTTCGTTGAAGTTTAAACGCGATTTTCTCCCAACACTTTGTTTAGAACTGCGTGTGGACTGAAGAAAGTTTTCGATATATCGGCCCAAAATTCGAGTAGATATACATTTTTTTTTAATACAAAAAATATATTACATATTCAATTTTTTTCAAGACACAAAAAATTGATATTTTTCTTTCAACCAGACGCCGTGCAGTTAATTGTGGGGAGAAAATTGAAGAATCCGCCACCGAGTTATCATGCACGCTCTCAACACACTTTTTTCGAGGTTTTTTATGCTGATTACATGGAAGAGAATTCGAATAAGGAATTAGATTCGTATTTTGCACAAAATCGAGCAAAAAAAAAAGAATTGGAGTAGTATGACCCCTTAATTGATTGATTGTTCGCAAAGCACTAGCCAACGTTTGATCCAAGTTGTAATTTTTTTCATTCATAATCTCATTGTTCGCGAAATTTGTCCAATCGCCTCAGCGTAATTATTCATTCTCAGAAAAATAACGTAAACTGAGATAATTCTTAATGTACCCATAACATTTTCCACAGATAAGCATTTCCAACAATAAACATTTTTTCACGTAGCAAAATCTTTTCTTTTGTCAGTCATGGTACGTAAAACGTATGTATTGATTAATTAACGCTTTTACGTACAATTAATCCTCATTTCATTTTTCAAATGAAAAAATAAAATCTTTAAAAAATATAAATATGCATATTATCCGAATCTACCATATTGCGATATTGCGCATGCGTCGTTGAATATGACCGGGCACGTGTATCTGACAATGAGTCTGTTTCCCCCTATCGCGGTGGTATTTAAAATGCACGCTCGTGACGTATCTGTGTGAGTGCGTTTCTCATTCGTGAATTTTACCACGATTGTTTTCGCATCGATCCTTCGTCCCTTTGGGCCTATCTCTGCACAGCTCCGGTTTTTTTTTTTTTTTCGTCACCCGCGGTTTCACCGCAACGACGTTTGCTATCGTAACTCGTGCGGATAACTCGCGCGTTAACTAATGAAACAACGATAAAAATTCTTGGCAGCACGTGCGATGAATTTCGCGATAATTTAGCACCGTGTCCGGGGCAATGTGACACGAAAATTCAAACCGGGGTAGTTTGAAACAAAATAAGGTACGGGATCGGAAAGCGTGACACGTGTGAATCGGTTGAGAAGCCCTGTTTCGGAGTTTCGTCAAAACTTACCTATTAGTTCGGCGTAAATCCTTTAAACTTCGATCCGATGTCCTCCGCGACACTGTCGCGGTTCTCAAACGGTAACGACACGCTTAACGAGTTTGCATCGCGTCCGGACAATCCCGTTGCATTTTTTTATTTTTTTTTTTCGTTGAATCAACGGCGCGGCGCGTGCGAATTTAAGTATAAATATGAAGATGAAAAAAAACGTCGCAAAATTGTCGTACAATGTAAGACGAAATGATCGTTGAAAAACAGGATTCGGACACCGTTGTCAAAATGTTTTGTTTTTGTTGTTTTTTTTTTGGTGCCGGTTATTGAGACGATCGTAGGCGAAATGTAGGATGAATTCGTTGTAAAATAATCGAGGGGGAGAGCGAATACGAGCGGTAACTGACCGAAGGCACGGCTGACGGAAGAATGATGGTGGCGGATCGTGGCAGAATGGCAGAAACGCGCGCGAGGCAATCTGCGGGTCTGCGGCCAGTCGACCGGCAAAACTTTGTTTGGGAATCCTCGAGCGTAGTCGAAGGCGTCGAGGCGTGCTACGGGGCGAACGAACCGGGAATCAAAATTTCATTCCAGGCTTACCAACATTTCGCAATTACGCTTTAGGTTCGACGAATTTGGCAATACTGCGAATTCGTACGCAACGGTTTAACCGCCATATCGGTCAATGGGTGATCGACGCTATTCTTTTTTCATCTTCGTCAGTCAGCGTTGGTTGATATGCAATTTAAAAAATTTTAATACATTTTTTATAAATTAGAGATGATAAAAAAATGTATCTAAAGATTATTTGTTACTATTATTTTGGACTGTTGTTTGCGTACCGGTTGTTTATACAATTTGAAAAATGGTATTTTTACTGTTAATACAGTTTTGATAATTTGTCGATTATCAAAGAATAAATCTAAATATTATTTGTTACTAAGTAAATTCTTTGATGAATATTATTGAGACTTGAAAAAAAGTTTGTTGCGAATTGGCGTTATCGCGGGCTAACCGGAGATACAGATGCTGGGCGCTTTCGTTACAAATTTGAATCGGAGTGAGCCGTAGAAAGATCTTGGAAAAAAATGGTTTAGTTATTGTTACCGACTGAGTATGCGTCGCTTTACTATACGGCGGGCTTTCTTTCTTGCGGTAATAATGTTAAGAAAATTCGTATTATTTATTTGTATGATTCGATCATTCTGTTCCATCTAAGCCCATTGATTGATCAATGATTGATTTAATTGAAGATTGATTGTCTTTAGTTTTGTTTTTTTTAATGAACGCTTTGAGCAAGACTTGCTTGAGTGCGCAAAAGAATGTTGGTCGAAATCTCCACTTTGAATCGACTAATTTACGAAAACTCTCCGATGCTTATGTCAGAGACGTTAACATTTCAATGTTAAGCAAATATGCTTAAAATAGTAATAATCCTAAAAATATATTAATTTGAGAAATTTTCCTGAAGAAATTTGATTTATCGACGGAACACCAGATCACGACTGTACACAAGACCAGATGTAATTTATGGTTTTTCTTCTTCGTCTTCTAGTCAATATTTGTCGATGATGCGATGATGCTAGTCGACATCCCGCGCCGTGATGTTTGATGCACATACGTATCAATAATTCGTGATTATCGAGAAGAAAATAATTGATGACCCAATAACGTATAAAAATGCGGATTACGTTTATTACGTATGACTGTGTGATGCTCATCGCAAATATTGAGAATCGGGCACCGAGGGATATTAGAAGTTTTCTTCGACTCACGAGCGTGAAAGATATATATGAGAAGATCCACGTCAGTTTAGCCAGTAAAAAAAAAATTTCCACAAATAATTTTGAAAAATCGTGTATTGAAGAATATTTACCGTGTCGAAATTAAAAAAAAAATTTTTTACGTTCTTCTCGTTGGTTATGATTTTTTAACATTTTTCCATTCAAATGGCTTTATTTTTTGCACGATTTGACGTATTCACATTTGTAAAAAACGAAAATGTGCATCTTTTTAAGGCCTTTCAGAAATCGCTTTACGCGATTCAGCAAGCATTGATTATCATTAATTTTCATTTTAAGGAGTCGCGGAAAGCGACTGGAGCACATTAAAAAAAAAAAAATTGAACTGAAAAAAGCTATTAATAAAATCGGTAAAATCACATATTACCGATTGAGAATCCCATAATATAAAAAATACCAAAAATCCTTTTTTTTTATTCGCAATTCGAGGAAAACTTTTTAAATAAAATACCGGGTGGCTTTTCTTGAGAAAAAAAATAGTTTTCGATATTTTGCCCTGAAACGGACGTTTAACTTGCTCGATGAAATCTGAATAAATTTTTTTCTGAAAGGCCTTAAAAAGATGCACATTTTCGTTTTTTTACAAATATGAATACGTCAAATCTTGCCAAAGATACAGTAGATTTTCCATTTGAATGAAAAAATGTTAAAAAATCGTAATCAACGAGTAAAACGTCAAAAATTTTTTTTTTAATTTCGACACTCGGTGAATATTTTTCGATAAAGTAACTCGATTTTTCAAAATTATTTGTGGAAATTTTTTTTTCATTGGCTGAACTCACGTGGATCTTCTCATATATATATTAGGTGTAACGAGATATTTTTCTCTCGTCAGCTTTTAGATTTAAAGTATATGATATTAGAAAATATTTGGCCAAATTTGAGTAGAATCAGACTATGTTAAGCGGTTCTGCGGTCATAGTACAGATTCTTTATTTGATTACCACGTGGAAAAAAATTGTTCGATCAGATCAAATCAATATTTCAAATGAATATCAATATCCCCCTAATCACCCTATTCATGTGTTAATCATTTTTTCTAGTCACATACTTACATTGAATCCAACGGAAAGTTATCAATTCATTTCGTGATCGTTCTGTTGGGTTGAAAACATTTTTGTCAGTTGTTATTAATTGTTGTTGATAAAAAGAACGTCATCGAGGAACCCGTGTTTGTCTCCTTAAAGTGAGCGTTGTATGAAGTTTTGCGCTCAGTTTCAATACTTGAATATTGATGTATACTGGAAAAGTCGATTGAAATGGTTCAAACTATTTTTCTCACACGTTGATCGAATGCGTAATCGTTTAGAATTGTCCGATTGGGCTTAGATTTGGTCAAATGTTTTCTGATATTATATACTTCAAATCTAAGAGTTGCCCATCTTTCTTCCTGTGAGACACCCGGCAATATATTAGATTGTATTAAAAAATTCTATTTTCTTCGGTGCTAAACTCTTAAATGTTAGTTTGGGTCCTAAAAAGTTCCGACTCAAAATCTGAGCAACCTAGCTCACCAATAAATTAATTAAAGTAATTAATTAATTAAAGCACTCACCAATTGATTTTTGCTTAATTTTTTTTTTACAATTCTCACGATATCCACTGAACTATGGTATTTACGAGAAAATCATAAATAACTTGTTTTATTGAGAACTTTATTTTCAAAAAAATTTTATCAGTTTCGTGGATAGCAAAATATCCATTCAGATATTTGCAAAATACTCAATGACGATTTTAAATAAGTCAATGACACGGAAATAATAATTTGTTTCTACTCCACTTTTGACCAATAAAGTATTGCCATAAAAAACTCAAATTGACAACATTAATGTTACGAAAACAATAACATATATTTCATTTCTAACGTTCAACATTAATTTTGCAAATATTTGAATAAAATTTGTGCATTTCACAAAATTGATATAAACTTTTTGAAAATGAAACTCCCATTAAAACAAGCGAGATATCGCGAGAATTCTCGAAAATTAATTAAGGGGATCTTTCACACGTGCTCGAATTTTAGGTGAGTACTTTTGAGGACTCAAACTAATATTTAAGAGAGTAGCACCCAAGTTAATGAATTTTTTTTACAAAGTTTAATATACATAAATATATTGCACCCATATAGATAAGACCCACGCCGTAATGTTCACGAGAGATGAAATTAGGCGAGAAAAAAAAGGTATCATCCTCTCATCAGGCCACTATTAAAAATGTGGTAAGGCTCGTCAACTAAATTCTAATTGAAAATAATTCGTTTCTCCAACTGCTACGGCAGTCTTGTTCGATTTCATGTTTATTAATTATCATATTCAAATGAATAACAGGGGAGCTTAGGGTGGATAATTGTAGGATGGGAATAGTGGTCAGAGGTATTATGAGAGGATACGCGAATGCAAGGTTATTGTTTTTGTTTTTTTTCTTCGTTTTTTTGTTCGCTTCGTTAATATTATTCTGACATAGTAAACGCTACGCGGTAGAGACAGTTAATGATAATTATATTATAGTATACTTAACGTACAAACTATATCGTACTTCAATAGTTCTAACACGGGGGAAAGAGGGGGTTGGTATTTCCTTTATATACACAGCACACAGCTACGTCTCCTCTTCGATCTCTCCAAAATCTCGCAATGGTTATAAAAAAAAAACACGAAAAAAAATGTATCTGTTGCTTCGATAAAGCGAAAAACGAAGAATCGTTTACAAAGATAACGCTCGACGAACCGATGGGGGAAAGAAAAAATGTTGGACGTGGCGATATTAATAAAATGACAAGTATTCCACATTCCTACAAGCTAGTATCAACATTTATACATAATAAGGAATCACATTCTTCACACTCGCGAAAACATTCTTCCCCCTCGCGGGTAGGATTGTGCAAAATTATTCGGGTTTTCATTTCCTTTTTTTTGTTTTTCTTTCTCAGATCGTTTGACGCAATTACGTGCTCGAATTTCACGTGCTGTTGTTACATTTTTGCGGCTAGCGTAATTTCTTCGGGGCGTTTATTAAATTCTTCTGTTTCGCGTGAATTATCGAAGTCAAATAAAGCGTGGAATCGTGGGTTTCGATTGAGACGATGTCAAGATCTTCTGTTCATCCGTAATTTTTATTTAAATTTTTTGATGAAGGTTCGATAAGCAACTCAACGAAGAAACAATTTTTTAATCGCACAAAACGTGATAATAATTTAGATCGGACAATATTTAAATGATTATAAAAATTAATTGGGATCAAAGGAAATGGTTATTTCCGAATTTTCGTGTGAATTTCAAATTACGGTAAGGAAAATTTTTGAAAATAATTTTTGTTGATCGACAATTTAAATTAAATTGTTATTCCAAGAATTAAAAAAAAATAAGAATCATAACAAAAGTCTGTGGCATCGTCTTTGGTCTCGTTGGTTTAAAAAAAAAAAAATATGTTTGGGAATGATCGAATGGCAAGGAAACGATGGCTATTATTGGGTGTTTGTCCAACCGCAATTGTTATTCTACAGCGTGAATCTCTGAGTCGCATAAATAATGAGATCAGCGCGATCGGACGATGTTGCGGTCGATCGTGTATCGTTTTCAAGATACGAAACGGTGTGAAATAACGTGTGGTCGTTAAATTGCACAAACCTACAGTACCGGGGGCTCATCTATTACGCACGTAATTTTACTATTCATCCTCGTAATGTTCGTTTATTTTATTTTATTTTATTTTTCTTTCACGAATTTAATCAACGCGTGAATCGATGCCTGATCCACGCAATGAAACTAACGGATCAATAAGATAAATGAAGAAAAAAATGAAGAGAAAAAGAAACGTGAAAATGGCACGGTACTTTGCATAAAGTTAAGGGGATTGAGTCACCTAAAAAGTCGAAGGAAAACATTTTTTTTTTTTGTGACAAGATCAATCTACATTTTCATTCTAATTTATGATTATAAAGTATCTATACTTAGCTATCTTTTCAAATTTTTTCAGAACCATACCAAGCATCCGAACGCTGTGATATTTTCCCAAAGTTTGGGAGCTTGTTGTAAGATTCAGACCGAACAACTCAACCGATCGTGGACTTTGACGTCTCATTTTGTTCAGAAAACACACAATTCCAAGGTGAATGTGGGAATTTGAAATGCGAGGTACGATAAAGTTATGGTGACCTATTATTCAACTGTTTTTCCACAAACTTCGTTTCCTTTTTACGTGATAGGCTGCCAAAATGTTTAAAGTGCATCAAAAAAAAAAATCACACATTCACCTTGGAATTACGTGTTTTCTGAACAAAATGAGACGTCAAAGTCCACGATCGGTTGAGTTGTTCGGTCTGAATCTTACAACAAGCTCCCAAACTTTGAGAAAATATCACAGCGTTCGGATGCTTGATACGGTTCTGAAAAAATTTGAAAAGATAGCTAAGTCTAGATACTTCATAAGGATAAATAAGAACAAAAATGTAGATTGATCTTTTCACAAAAAAAAAAAAAAATGTTTTCCTTCGACTTTTTAGGTGACTCAGTCCCCTCAATACCGGAATAATGATAATTAATATTATATATTGATAATGCACGACGAATGATGTTAAACTGCGGATATTATCGGTGCATAAGGTTCGTGTCGATCACGAAAAGATCTAAGGGATAATATTCTAAACCAATTTAAATTCGATTTTTATTTACAAAAACACCTAACCTTTCACGGTTTATTTTATTTCATTATTATTATTATTATTATTTCAAGTTTCGGGATTCGATATACCTCGCGAATAATACACGGGTGTATAGCATCTACGAAGTATCCGTAACAATCGTACGTAATCGTCGCAATGGCAATATGGTCTCGGGATTAAACGTGTCGACCGTACAATCGTATATTTTATTATCATTTTTTTTTTTTTTTTACTTCTTTTCGTCGTTCTTCTGTTTTCTTCTTGCAACCGGTATCGAACGACCTCAACGTACAATAGTACGTCCAGCAAATCTTGCGCGTGCCGTGATGGTTAAATGATATTAGAATACAAAAAGAAAAAATATAAAACTATTAACAAATGTACACCTTTTTTTCTTAGTATAAAAAACAGACACACACACACGGAGAGATAGAGAGATGTAGTCATGACGATAAAAAGAGGATTCGGGGAGATTCGACCAATTGAGATCGTGCTAATAAAATAAGGATTAATTCGTTTTCAGTGAAAAAACAAATGACCGAACGAGCAAAAATAAATTAATCGATCGAAAAATTATTTAACTCAACCGTTAATTGCTCCGTTGTACCGATTCTTTTGTTTTTTCTCCAATGTCAGTACGAAAAATTTTTTCAACCAGTGACACAAGTTTTTTTTTGCAATTAATATTCTAGAAAAATTCAATTGGTCCAATTTCCCTGCGCCGAATGCATTTTGTGATCTAAAATCCGAGCTCGTCAGCGTCGTCGTATCACAACGATCGCACATTTGCGCTTTACGTCGAGTCGCGGCGAATTTGTGAACATTGAGCAATCGTCATTTGTTAGAACGTTAGAAATAAGAATAATAATTCATCACGAGCATCGGATATTCGTGTGGTCGGTATTTAAAAAAAAAAAACGCATGGTGTACAAAGTTTGTGCTCTTGCGGTAGACAAAACTTGTACGTACAGTCGAATAATTTTTCTAAATCGTTTGTGAAGGAAGAAAAAAAAAACGTGTTTTCAATCCACCAGCCTTTTTTAACGACAATTTTCTACGGCTAATCGTTTTTTTTTTTTTTTGAGCCTTGGTCGACGCAGCGACTGCTTGTTCGTTTTTTAATTTAAAAAAATTATTATTCTTCTAAAGACGGTGCGTTTTTGTGCGATCAAATAAAAAAAATTCAACGAAAATAAATGAAAGAAAGTTAACAATGTAGACGAGCGAATTATTTTAATTTTCGTTGCAAACATCGATTTATGTTTCATCTGACGTCGTTCGACAGTTTTGAAAAAAAGTTATCTTAAAAAATTCTAGTCATCGTCGATGAAACACAAACGGATGTTGGGTGAACATGTTTTTTTTTTTTTTTAAATAATCAGCGCGCCTTAAAGAAGCAAGAAGACGCGATGTCAATTGTTCTTCGAAAAAGTTAACTCCTCGTTCGTATCTTTACGTTTTCCTACAGTCACTTTCGTCATCTTAACGTAACAAAATTTTTATTTTTCGTTGCGGTTTGGGGTGTTGGTAAAAAAAAAAAAAACCCTCCTATGGTATTCGAATGGATCGTTGACGAAAATTGACAATTAAAGAGAGTCCATCGATTGAGTTCGGTGATAAAACGATAGCGAGACTTTTACATGTAGCTGTCCTATACGAATTTTACAGCATAAATGAATGTTAATAATTAAAAAAAAACATAAACGAAGAACGAAAAACCAACCACGCGTGCGTACAGCCAACGGGTGGATCTTAAATAATATAATACGTAGTGATTACGTACAGCCATAAATTAATTCACAGAATATCGTCGATCGAGCCGTCGAGAATTGGCCGGGTTGAGACCATCGAGGGCCTTTGTGATTCGTCGCAATCGCTGATAACAAATTCGAAACGAATCGTCGCAATTGTCAGATAAAAATAAAAAATAACGAAGCGGTTGTAAAAAAATTCGCGATAAAGTTTTGGAGTATCGTTTGTTCTTTTTTCTTTTTTTTGTTCGGCGCTCACATGTTGTAAGCGACGTAGATGGGATCGAGTTGATCCGCGAGAAAACCGTCACGAAGATGCATTCGTTGTTTCTCACCGCGTGAATTAATCGGCACGACTCCGGGATCAACGACGACGACGACACCGACCACGAGATGATGTTCTTCCAAAACTGCACTTGTTACGAGAGCAACGAGATCCAAAGCTTCGCTCTCGCTTCCGTTGAGTTCGACCACAACGACGAGCAAATTTGTCCACGTGAAAACGGCGCTGTAGATTTAACGAATTGAAGTTATTCACCATGTGATTGTCGATCGTTCGTATTAGGGCTGGATATAATTGTTAAATTAAAATCATATATTCGAGATAAATAATTATAATTATAATTCTAGATTGATTACGAAATGTTGATAGGTCGTTGCGAATATCGGTCAAGTTATTTCCCATGGTTATTTCTCGTGAAAACCCATCCGTCTATTTGAGGAAGAGCGTCTATGGGCTTGGGCTTTCACTTCCTTATAGACAGATGTATGTTTGAAAAAAAATCATTATGAAATGCGCAATTCTTAATTTTGTAATTCTTAATTTTTTTTTTTTCAATGTAACCAAACATGCTTAAAACTGAAAAAAAAAAAACTAGAAAAATAGTTTAAAACATTTGTCTGTTCATAGAAACTCAAATTGGTATAAATTTCCCTGAAACTCATAAACTAAATTACGATTGACGCTGCGAAACGAATTTTATGTCGTTTACAAATAAACAAAAGACGGATGTTTAAACCATAACGTTCGAAAATTTTGTGATATTCGTCTAAATAGTTCTCCACGAATAGAATTGTACCCAAGGTTGGTTAGCATCGCATATAGACCGAATTCATGGAGAAGTTGAGACTTCAAAGGATTTTAAATTTTTCGAGAAATGTACGTGTCTTTCTAACTCACAGGCAGCTTTGACCGCTTGAACCCGAATTCGCTACTTGTATGGGATATCACTTAACCGTGATATGTATTAAATTTCGTTAAGATCCGTGAAAGGTACTGAATTTTATACACTAGAACAAACGATTAAACACTTTATCTTGAAGACAAGAATAAGGTTACCGTTTCTGTGGGACATAAAAAAGCTGCAAGCTGAAACTTGCAATTTGCTTCCTCTGAATTTTCGGTAGTGCACGAAATCATTCTATGAGAAAGCATCTCTCGATTTATTTTATTTTATTTTTTTTAATCTTCGGCTTCCTCATGAAGGAACCTCCGAACTCCCTCCTTGCTTCCTCTTCACGATCGAAAATTCGGGGGAAGCAAATTGCAAGTTTCAGGTTGCAGCTTGTTTTATACAGGATGTCCGTAGATCCTTCCTACCGTATAAAAACCGTCTCGAACGTATATAAAAATTCAATGTGTCCCAAAATTTGAGCGCGTTGTTTAATTCCTATCGAATCTAGTAACAACTTAAGCTGACGGTTAGTTTGAGCGTGTGTATGAATTTCAGCACGTTCCGTCGAGTGTTTTTGAATTTGCAGGGGTTGGAACTTAGAAATTTCTAATTGCTCTATAACTCGATCCGTTCGTCCGATCTCGGCCAAATTTGATATGTATTATAGCACAATGGCATCCTATACTTGCAGAGAATTATGGTTCGATTGGTTGACGTTAACGACAAATTTATCAAAAAAGTTGATTTTTTGAAAAATTAAAAAAATCATAAAATCTAAAGTTATTGATGGATTCGGCTCAAATGCAATACCAACCGTCCTTGTACTCAACTCTATATGTGAAAAACTATTCAGCCGAATATGTCAAAATTTGCGGACGCTAGCGTGGCTACAGACATTTTTGAAAAAATTCAAAACGCTGTCGAAGCCGAGAAAATGCGTCAATAATTGCGAAAATCACAGATTACATAGATCATAGAAGGCACCCCATGTGTGCAAAATTTGAGTACGGTAGCTTGAACCGTTCTTGAGTTATGAACGTTTGAATTTTGGAGGGTGGTTGCACACACACACATACATCCGAAAATTTTCTCCAAATGTGTTTTCTGGATGTTTTAAGACATTCTAAACCTATTGACATCAAAATTTCGAGGAAAAAAACTTCGGACCGTCACAAAGCTTCCTTTACGAGGAAGCAAAATGAGATTGAAAAAAATAGATACCCCCATCACCTTAAATTAACACTATTTACTCTGCTTAAAACCCGGGAAACTGCGGTTACTTCAGCCAGTAAATTATCAAATGTTCTTATGAATAGCAGATCTTTTCACGGTTATACAATACGGATTCCGATAATGATCTGAATCGCAAATAAAGATATCAACCGTGAGTCATTGTATTATTATCTCGAGACTTTGTTGCGTAAGTAATTTATCACGATCCTACGTTCCAATGTCAGGGACATCGTTGACTCGTTGTCGCCGAAAGCCCGCGAGAAAATCCCTTACGCAATAAATTCCAGATAATTCGTATCATAATACTACGACCAACACACGTTGTGTTGTCCTAGGAGTAGATGCAAGTGAGAGAAGAGATAAGCGATAAGGCGGGGCGAAGTTGAGTCACGTCGAATTTATCGGGGGAACGCGATTATTTTTTTTCTTTAAATTTCAACACTCACGCGAGTGTCCATGGTTATACTCTGTGTACAGTCGCGGATGCGTGCAAATTGTTATTTCTAATAATCGTGAAAAAATCAAAAAAATTGTTTTCAAAGTTTTGATAATTTTTTTGTCTCAACGTTAATCGTTAAATGATGAATCAACGACGAAAGAGGCTTCTAACACCTCATCCGCTCACGTTATTTTGTCTTCCTTTCTGCCCTGTCTTCTATTCTCCTGTGTTTTAATAATATTCATTAAACGTTTTTTTAGAACGATTAATATTTAGGTACATTATTTTATGATATCCAAGTTATTTAAAATTTATCGATGAAAGAAAATCATTTTTGAAATTGTATATCGTCAGTCATCCATCACTGACATGGCGCTTGACGTGTTAAACAACCGATAACGAGTTTGTATGTCTTCAAAATAATATTATCTGAAACTGTGTATTATTAATAAAAATAAAAATACAATACTAATAAAAATAATTATCAGTATACGCGAAGTACATGGACAGAAACGGAGCGAGTGCGTTGACTATATCTATCGATGGTAGATCGGGCCACATTTCTCGAAAAAAAATGGAAACAATGGTCAGTCATCTTTCTGTGTTATCTGCGACTACTTGTAAACAGCCCTGTGAGGGTCTAAGCCCCAGGTTTATTTCGCGTAAAACATGTATTTGACCCAGACTTCCTGAAATGATTTTTCCACGAGCCCCAACAATAATAATGATAATGATAAGGTAAGATGGGGTTAAATCGCCAGCGGGTAAGGTAACCATGTGACGCCCATATTTGACTGGATTAATAGAAAAAGTTGCCGTTTATAAGGTAAGTCTTGGTCGATAATGCGCAACTTTTGTACTTTGTTGGACTGCCGTATCTGCATTTCTACAATTTTCGTGGTGAGATAAGCATTTTTCCGCGACATGAAAAAAAAATTTCTGGCTTTTGATGGCTGGTGAAAGTTGTGCAAATTGAGCTTCATAAAATTAGGCAAGTGTTTTCTTGGAGCAGCAATTCCTAACTAATTCGAATGTTAAAACGATTTTCCGATATTTGCATTTGTTTTCGAATCACGTGGCTTTTCGCGCAAAAGAGTGTGTCGGGGTTAAATAACCAAGCAACCAGTGGGCAGCTGCTCGAGCTGAGAAAAAAATGTTTGAAGGTGTTGGGCAAAAAATCACGAGCTGAAAAATAAAAAGTCGCCCCTCGCCGCCTCAAGCGTGGTCGTCCCGAAAAAGTTGTTTACGTTTAAGACACCGAGGACTACGGCGATAATTAATGCAAGAAACTGTTTTTTTAAAATATTTTTTGAAAGTTTAATATAATAAGTTGTGACCGTTATGAATAATAAAAAACATTGAAACAACAAGTTTGCATTAATATTTGACCTAAAAAAAAGTGGTTTTATTATCCCACTAGGTGGGGTAAAAAAACCACTTTGCCCATTTTTTTCAAACGACCGTGCTAAATAATAAGTACAAGTTACATCAAACTTGTTAAGACAAATTTTGTAGCCAAGGGTTTATACTTTCACAAAAAAAATCATGTTTAAGAATATTTCAATAAATGCAGGTTCTACAGCGTGAAAAAAAAAAAAATGTCGATTTAATCCCATCTTATCGTAATAATAAAATAAAGAGATTAAAAACCCACCACTCAGCGATTTTTTTGTGACACCTCATTACGCTGTTTTCAATATCGATCGGATGATAACGCATTCCTCGTAAGAGAATAGCTTCGTCGAGTGCTCCGACTACGAAAACCGCGTCGTGAAGTTCGGCATCACCTGGAGCGATGTCGATTTCGGACACCGAACTCGTATCTCCGGGTACTTCCCCGACCGCCGATTGTTGAACGCACTCTGTACGTCTGAGAAATCCGAGATAACCGGTTCTGGCGTAAATCTCACCGGTATTTCCGGTTACGAGACGAGCGTTGAAATGATCCGCGTAATCGCTTTCGTCCCCGTATATCGTGAAATAACCGCTCGCGTTGTGCGACGATTGTACCCATATCTCACCCAGATGCGAATCCCCACACTGGCCTTTTGTTTCGGGATTGGCAATTATGACTTTTACACCGGGTAATAATTTTCCTGATTCCATTAGACACAAGGAGTGAGGACTTCCTCGTTCGACGAGAGAAACTCTGTCGTTACGCAAAGCTCGAAGATCCACGTAGACCGTCGAAGGCTCTGGACTCGAGGCACCCTGAAAAAAATTTATTTTTCATTGTTGAAATTATTGAAACGAAAATAATTAATTTATTTTTTTTTTACTCCCTGAAAAAATTTATTTTTCATTGTTGAAATTATTAAAACGAAAATAATTAATTTTTTTTTTTTTTTACTCCCTGAAAAAATTTATTATTCATTGTTGAAATTATTGAAACGAAAGTAATTAATTTTTTTTTTACTCCTACATTGCTTGGATGGAATCTGTGAGCATATATTTGTAAAAATATTTTTGTTTTTATTGGAAAATTGGAAGTTGTAGCGCGAAATTAGTGGAAATGAAATTTTTACTGGAAATTGACAGTTCGATAAAGGCAGAAGGATATTGTACGGAACTGGCATCATCGATCGATGGTTAGTGCCCATATGCGGTGGTTGATTTTTCTTTTAACGGTGGGAAGTTTCGAAGAGGAGTTTTGAAGCCATCGGTTCTTCAAAACTTGGCTGCATTATTCCTTATGCTATGTTTTAGAGCGTAATGGAACCTTTTTTCTAAACGGAAGACTGTCGGAGAAGGCCAAAGTCGACATTCATACTGATTAATGATCCATATTTTGTTTTTTTTGTTTCAGACAATTTTTAGACGAGTAGTCTAATTTCACCTTCGGGTACTATTCGTTTCGGGTGTTATCTAGAATTTCGAAAATATTTTTTGAAATCTTGCATAACAAGATTGAAATATTTTTTCTTACAGAACAAAACTGATTTTAATATGGAAAAAAGTGCAGACCTATTATTAAGGGGTTACACCACTGTAGAGTCCGAAAAAATAGGCTTTTTCGGGGGATTTTTTTTCAGAAAAACTTCAAAATAAATCGACATTACAAAAGAAGGTCATACATATCAGTGACTGTATACAATCATTTTTTTTTAAACGATTAATTTAAAAATGGCGACTGTCCAGCGTTTCTGCGACATCTCCGTTTTTCCAGGGTCCACGGCCGGACAAACAGTTCCCGTAATTTTTAAATGATGATGAGCCGATAATTTATTCCCGCTTGTATATAACAACAGCTATAGAAGTACGTAGGATTGTTTCAATACATTGATTTTTGGCGAAATCGCACACTTCTAAACTAAAAAGTGACAAATTTGCCGAAAAATCGACAGAAAATTGTTTAACAAGAAATTAACTATGCAACATAAAAATAATCCTACGTAATTCCACAGACAATGTCTTTTCAAAGATACATTCGAAATTTCAAGTGAATCGGTTAAAAATTGTCTGAGTTATGTTTCCGGCCAACTTGAAAAATGCAGTTTTGAGAGAAACGCGTTTGAAGTTACGAACTAGCGGCCTTGTACAAAAATTCAAAAAACCAAGTAGTAGAGATTTTTCCCGGCCATAATATTTTGGGACATTATTTTTGGGGTCCTAAGGTGGCAAAAAAATCAATTTTTTTAAAACTCTATAGTGGCCTAACCCCTTCCGGAAATCTGGAAAATGAGAAATTTTGACAGCTACCAAACTATCGTGATGCTTTTAAATTATTTCTCGTATATTTGGATGAAATCGGAGTCGTCGCCAACGATTTATCGTCTCTCGTTTGAATAATTGATCGAACTAGTTTCGAAGTGTTGACTTGCCTGGAGGCATATGGCAGTGTTGACCCGACAACCGAACGAGGTTGACACGGCTCTAGGGCTCAATCCCAAAGCCGAGAAGAGTTTGCTGAAGCTCGTCGTCAGAGCTATCCGTGGCCTTTCCTCGGCAACGACAACGCACGTTCGAACGCACGCCAAACTTACTCCGCGTGCTTTCAAAGCGTGCACGGACGAACCCAAACCCTTCGTGCAGAGCTCCATTACCCCGTACGAGCAAAACGTGTCGCGTACACGCGATTGACTCACGGCGGACAACCAGAGTGCCGGATTTGCCTCGACCTGTCGACAACATCGTTAATTATACATGGTCAATCTTATTATGATAACGATTCAGGCCGAGAAAAATCAAAGCCTTTTAGCGCGAATAATTAAGATTCATTAAAGCATAGTTCAAAGTTTGAATCCTTAAAGATTGAAACAAAATTATATTCACAGAATCTGAAGTTTTCAGATATATTTTTAGTTTGGAGCCAAAATCGAATCGTCAATCTTTTCAAAAAATGACAATAAATCACGTCCTCATAATTTAAATTGCATGAATGGACAATTGAATTGAAAATTGCCCATTCAGGATAAAATGGACGAGATTGAGCTAAGCAAAGAAGTTCATTCCGTCGCCAAAACCGACTAAGTCCGTCGTTTTTTCGTTAGAAATAAACAACAAGATTTATGTTATATATTTTTTGCAAGTTTTCCTAAATCTTTTCTATCGGTGAAATAATATTTCCTT
This sequence comes from Sussaba pulchella, assembly GCA_963971145.1. Taxonomy (NCBI): domain Eukaryota; kingdom Metazoa; phylum Arthropoda; class Insecta; order Hymenoptera; family Ichneumonidae; genus Sussaba; species Sussaba pulchella. The sequence goes on from OZ020167.1 coordinate 1,642,163, forward strand.
ATTTAACAATGTATATCAATTATCAATTATCAATTATCTCGCATCGATAGGAAAAACCAGGTGAGTTCATAATTTGTGGGTAAAACCGAATAAGTTCGAGAACGTTTTTTTTCAATCCATGAGTTTAGAGACCATTCGAATTTTACCGGAGGCTACCTCGAATTGTACGGAAAACTAAGTTTAACCTGATAATCATCATTCTTCGAATCGATTTATCCGTTATGGTAGAGCGTTTGCAGCGAAAAATCTTTATTTATCGAAAAACCTTTTTATAAATTCATTTGGTTTTGCCTACAAATGACAGATATGCCTGTCGATTCTAGGCACACGTAAAGGACTTGAAAGAAAACAAAGTCGAATCTTGCACATTGCTTTCTCTCAATTTTTAACATCTGCCAGTTTCTTCTATGAGGAAACTATGTTTCGATCAATTTTGGCTTCCTCATAGAGTGCAAGGTTAGACTATTTGCACCCTTGTTTCAATATAAATAACGTTCGTAAATCGATCTAGTCCAGAATAAATGTATGGTGAATTCCATGTCAAATCTAAAAAATTGTAAGTCGCATCAAATTTAAACGCCTTGATGGATTTTGCCCAAATTCAATACGAAATATCTTTCGATGATAGTGCGACTTTGTACCAAATTTTAGTCCGATATCTCGAAAATTTTGGAAGCTAGAGCGCGCACGTTTATTTTTGAAAAACTTCAAAACGACATAAAATATGAATGGCTAGATGGATTTTGCCCAAATTCAAACCGAAACATCTTTAATAGTCCAACTTTGTGCCAAATTTTAGTCAGATATTTCAAAAATTGCACCAGCTAGAAGAAGCGCACAACGATTTTTTACACCTTTCAAAATTCTTTAAAACAAAAGCACTGCATGGATTTTTTTCGAATTCAGTAACAAGCATCTCCTCGTAGTCGTACGACATTCTACTGAATTTGAGCGCGATATATTTAAAGTTGTGGGAGCTAGACTGAAAAAAATGTTTTGAATTTTTTAGAAATCGCGTAAAAACGAAAAAACTACATGGATTTTTCTAAAAATTTAATCATGCTATGCGCCTCGAACCATTCACACGTGTGATAAATTTCAGCTTGATGACTCAAACCGTTGCCAAGTTGTGAACGTTCAACCAATGTTACACACACACACATACACACATACATCCGGACATTTTTTCTGACTGTGATTTTAAGATGTTTCGGGACATTCTGAACCCGTTTTCCCGAACATCTCGAAAAAAAAAATGTCACCAAAACAAAGTTTCCTCTATGAGTAAGCAAAAAGAGAAAAATCGTGACGAACCTCCGAAGGTGGTATGAGGATCGAATGATGACCGCTGTATATGCTACTGAGGCACCATAGAGCGAAACCCAATCCGGAATAAGGATCGAGACAGAGAGCGATGTGTCGCGAAGGATAGAGTTCGCAAGCGAGTTTCATCGCTCGACAAAGCGACGTAACAGCAGCGTGGGACATCTTTATTCCGGCCAACATTCCGGTCGTCGATACGCTAAAGTCGAGGTAGGCCAACATTTCGGCGGTCGGTGCACGATACATAACCGGAAGTTTCTTCTTTGGCATGTCGTCCATGTCGAGAACGGTTGGCCAACTCTTAACGTCAACGACGTTGTTCGCTTCCTGTTTAACATTCAACGAAATCTCATTGTCGCGATCTAAAGACGAAATTGTAACGGAAAATTTTTAAATATTAACCTTTGAGCTGAAAATTGAGAATAAGGGAAAATCGAAGGACTGTTTCGTGATAATGACCTTGTCGATTGTTCGTAAGTATATGGGGCAAAATTTCCCAATTCACCGAACTGAAACCCTCCTATCCCCCGATGTGGATGATAATTTGTTTTTAGTATCCTTTGGATCCTACGACCTCGGTAATTTTTATTTTGATTTTTTAGAACTCTCCTTTCCTTCTCGTCCCTCCGCCACATATTTTTATCAAGAGGTAACTGCTATTTGGCCCCTTTTTATTTGGATGACATTTTTTCCCCAGATACTTTATTGAAATTGAAGAACTTTTTTCATAAAATTGGAGTGGGCAGCGGGTTTCTAATATTTTTATTTATTTTTTTGAAATTTTGTAAAAATTTGATTTTTTCCGAATCTCAAATATATGATAATGATTTCCCATAAAAAAAAAAAAAAATGAAATCTATCTTGCAAAAAAATTGATATTTCGATTATTTCGATAGAAAATCGATTTTTGAGTATGAATTAATTGTTGCTATCATCAGGAGGTAACTTCTATTTCCTATCGATTTTCTATCGAAATAATCGAAATATCGATTTTTTTGCAAGATAGATTTCATCTTTCTTTTCTTTTTCTGGATGGAAAACCATTATTATATATTCAAATTTCGGAAAAACTCGAATTTTTGCAAAATTAAAAAAAAATAAATAAAAATATTAGGAACCCGCTGCTCACTCCAATTTTATGAAAAAAGTTCTTCAATCTCAATAGAGTATTCGGGAAAAAAATGTCATGCAAATAAAAAGGGGACAAATAGCAGTTACCTCTTGATAAAAATAATATGGCGGGGGGAGGGGAGGGAAAGGAGGGGTCTAAAAAATCTAAAAAAAAATTGGTGAGGTAGTACGATCCAAAGGATACTAAAAAAAAATCATCGTCCACATCGGGGGATAGGAGGATTTCAGTTCGGTGAATTGGGAAATTTTGCCCCATATATTTCTTATTGATGTATCGTCATTGAAACTTTGAACGTGCTTATTTCGAAACGGTGAGAGTTCCAAAAAAAGAGCAATCAGTCTCGAATTTGGGCTTCATTCTAGATTTCTTGAAATCCATTTTTCGTTTTATTTTTTAGGTGTATGGAAGCTTTTTTTTATTTCATATTTCTTTAAACGACAAACTATCGGAAAAGGAGGCTAAATACGACACTCATTTTTTGAAAGCCCAACAATTTGTCAATTTTCTTCGTAAATAAAAAACTTCCGGACTGTTCCACAGTTATCTACACTGATTAATGATTTGTATCACTTTGTATTTGTTTTTGTAATCATTTTGAGATGAGTAGGGCCTTTCACCATGAGAGATTTTTTTCAGGCACCATCTTCGATAAGTAGCGAATATTCAAAAGAAAAATTGACAAAAAGAAATTGAAATAATCTTCTGTATGGGAAATAATTGATTCTATTAAAACAAAAAAAAAAATCATTAAAAACTGCAATTTTTGAGAACCCTCACAACGAATCACATTCTTTACAATCTCCAGCTATCAAGTTTTGTTATTACTCAATTCTATGATCACTTCGAAGTTTTTGATAAAACATTGTTCAGCATAATAAATACGACTGAATATACGACTCCGGAGTACATCGTGACAATTTAAGGACTCTAAATGTCCACGTCGATATGGAGATAAAATCTTTTGTCCATGGTTGCGACGGAACTGCTAAAATTCGACGACAAACCTTCGTTTTCAAGAGCTTCAAATTGTTTTGGTTGGTGAGCACGAGAACGGATTTGCTGACGTCGACGATCATGCGAACGGTTGGCAGTGTTGTTTGCAAATTTTGCGGATGCGGAGGTCTGATCGTAACCGGTACAGCACCAACGTACAGACAACCGTAGAAAGCACATATGAGATCTGTGCCAGGAGGAAATATTAAAGCTACGTGGTCCCCGGTATTTATGCGACCTCGATCGAGCAACAGATTTCCGATACGTTCGGCCTTCTTGTGTAATTGCGAGCAGGACAACGATGTCGCTACCGCACCCTTCGCGTTCAACGACGTGAAGATAACGTGATCCGACGTACTGTGAGCGCGCCATCGTAGTATCTCCGATATGAATTGATACTGAAACGAAATAAATTTTTTAATTCGGTCGGTTCTCAAGTTCCGAGGCGTTACGTTTTTTTTCTCCGGCTTTTTTTGTTTTTTTTCTTCTTTTAATTGATTTGTTGGTGTTTCTTGGTGAAAAAATTATAAAATTATTGTTAAAAAAGGCGTCGTCAGGACCTTTTTTTTTCATGATACGACAGAATTGATTTAATGCTTCCGTATCATCTTCAAACAGAAAGGAATTTTTTGGAGAGCAAACACTCACGATAAGGGGGGAGGGGTTAGGCCACTCTGGAGGCTGAAAAATAGGCTTCTTTGGGGATTTTTTTCCAGAAAAACTGCAAAGAAATTGAGACTACGAAAAGGGGTGTTTATCATACAGATCAGTGACTGTATACAATTTTTTTTTTTAAGCGAATAATTTAAAAATGGCGGCTGTGCAGCATTTTTGCGATGTCTTCGTTTTTTCAGGGTCAACGGCCGGACAAACAGTTCCCGTAATTATTGAATTATGATGAGCCGATGATTTTTTAAAAATTATGTATAACAACAGCTATAGAAGTACGTAGGATTATTTTAATATATTGATTTTTAGCCAAATGGTGCACTTTTAAAGTGAAAAGTCAAAAATTTGCCTAAAAAATCGTCAGAAAATTGTTAATAAAAAATGAATTACGCAATATAAGAAAATCTTACGGAGTTCCATGAGGAATGTATTTTTAAAGATAAATTAAAAATTTCAAGTGAATCGGTTGAACATTTTTTGAGTTATGTTTCCGGCCAACTTGGAAAATGGAGTTTTGCGATAAACGCGTTTGAAGTTTGCTCAAAGTTCGCTGCGGTCGCTGCGGCCTTGTACCAAAATTCGAATACCGAGTACTCAGAGATTTTTCCTAGCCACAATCTTTCGGGACATCATTTTTCGCGATCCTAATGGCCCATTAAAAAAAAAATAATTTTAAAAAAATTCTAGAGTGGCCTTACCCCTTAATCGGTTGCGAGCATTGCAGAATTAATATGTTACGAAATGTTCATATCAAAATTTAAAAAACGAGGACGTTTTTCCACATTTTTCGAGGTCCTAATGGCCCATTAAAAAAAAAAAATTAATTGTAAAAAAATTCTAGAGTGGTCTAACCCCTTAATCGGTTGCGAGCATTGCAGAAATAATATGTTACGGAATGTTCATATCCAAATAAAAAAAAACGAGGACGTTTTTCCACATTTTTCGAGGTCCTAATGGCCCATTAAAAAAAAATTGATTTTAAAAAAATTCTAGAGTGGCCTAACCCCTCAATCGGTTGCGAGCATTGCATAAATAATATGTTACGAAATGTTCATATCCAAATAAAAAAAAACGAGGACGTTTTTCCACATTTTTCAAGGTCCTAATGGCCCATTAAAAAAAAATTGATTTTTAAACATTCTAGAGTGGCCTAACCCCTTAATCGGTTGCGAGCATTGCAGAAATAATATGTTACGAAATGTTCATATCCAAATAAAAAAAAACGAGAACGTTTTTCCACATTTTTCGCGCCAGTGATTTGTTATTAAATGATTTTTTTACCTTTTTGGCATTGTCACTGTCTTCGTCCAATACGCCCATGTCGCGGCCTTGGGCCGAAGCAAGACGATTACCCTGAACAATATTTCCGACCATAACGCTTGCCGGTCCGACATCTGCAACAGAATCCCCCGCTACACGCCCCCGCACCATTTCGTTAGTAAACCAACGCAAACACTCAACCCAGTAATGAGTAGCTCACACACTCTCTCCTGACTGAGGCCGGAAAATCAAAATTTTACGGAGCGAACTATCTCCCGGTTCTATACGTCATCTATAAATATAGATTCCTTCGTTATTATTCTTCGTGAATTATTATTTTTTAAAATTCTTTCAGGCTTCGCGAACGCGTTTTAAGCGATAAGCGTGGGCGCTATTTCGCCTCATTTCATGGATATAGATGTTTTTTTTTTTTTTTTAACTATTTGCATTCTTTCGTCTATAGGATGATTCCGTGAGCGGCAATAACTTTGTTGAGAATTCGTCGTTTCTTTACGTATTTCTAGTTTGCAACAAAATAAATAAATAAATAAATAAATAAATAAATAAAAATAATCAAAGGTTTGCTAAGGGATGTTCAGAACTCAGCCAAAAGAAACGAGGTTTAAGCTAAATAAACAAAGATATTAAAATATTTTTTTAAAAAAATGCGTTTATTAGGGTGTGCCATGGAAACAAAATGTCAGCAGCTCTTAGATTTGAAGTATACACTGCAGAAGTATTGCGAAAAATATCTGCCCAAGTCTGACCAGTATCGAACAATCTCAAGAGATTCTTCATCAACTATATCGACTTTTCGTTCGGTTATCACGCGTGAGAAATTATTTGAACCGTTGCAATCAATTTTTCCAGTAAGTTTAAATATTCGGGAATTAAAACCGAGTGCAAAACTTGATATTACGCTCAGTTAAACTGGAAAATTTTGGATTTTTCAATGAATTTTTTCAATAAACAACAATGAATAAAAATTTACAAAAGTGCGTTTAATTAAAAAAAGACGATCACGATAATGAATTGATAATTTTTAATTGGATTAAATGCAAGTAAATGAGTAGAAAAAGTGATGAATACATGAATATGGTGATTGGGGTGATATTTAAATTTACTCAAAACATCGATTTAAATTGTTCAAACAATTTTTTCACCCGTTAATTAAATTCAAATTCTACGTAACAATAGCGAAAACTCTTAAAATAGTCCGAATGGGCTCTAATTCGGTCAGATGTTTTCTGGTATACTTCCAATCTGAGAACTGCCGAAAAATGTTTTTTTTTTTTTTTTTTTTTTGCCACGAGACACCCTGTTGTTTATCCATGCCAAGCGGTGGTTAAGACTCGGGGAAAAAAACAAACGATATATACGTGGAAGCACAATGTTTGCGCGCACGATGCTAGATCAGCTCGAGGCAGCGTGCACCGTGAATCATTGGTGTTTTACAAAACCATCTGGCATCGGTCTAGTACGGTTATAAACACGTATCATCTGGTGCTAAATGGCCAACGTTATATGCCATTTTTTTTCAAAATTTCTTTCAGTGTTCCTCCGTTATAAAAATAAGTTGTTACAGTACTCATTCTCACACTGGCTTAATCACTCAAATTAAAATTGTTCTACGAAAGAAAACAAAAAAGAAAAAATAAATAAATTACCAACAAAAAGTATTTTACTCATACTCGCAGAGTCGATTGTCTGCGTTACGAAATTCTTTCGTATTTTTTTTTTCTAATTATACGAACGTACTTACATGTACTTCCATGATGGATCGATTACGTGTTACATTATTAGAGCGAGGTCTCGGTACAGCTCACTGTTTACGAACACTTACCCGAATGAACTTCACGCGGTTTTGGCAGATTGGTGACACACGTGTGCGGACATAGAAGAACATTTGCCGGATGCAAGGTGCCTTCGAGAAAACGTCTCTTCGTTTCTGACAGATGAATACCACCCAGTGGGGTTTTTGGCAAGTAATTCGGTGGTACGAGAGCGAGACAATAAATTCCAACTGCGTGAATAGAGTCGACGGCTTGGAGAACCCGAGACATCCATTGGAAACTCTGAAAATAAATATTATTCATGGTTTGACACGTTTAACGTTTATTGAAAATCGTTAGAGGGAGGCTATAATACGATGATCGAAATGAAAAAAATTGAAACAAAATAAAAAACCTTTTTTTTTTGCAATTATTATTTTCTAAATTTATGTTTGATATTAATTAATTAATAAATTTATTTATTTGTTCTTGATAACTTTATATGTTATTAGAGTGGTCCTTATATGGGGCTCGAAAGAATTTTGACCCGCTCCCCCCCCAGATTGGCTCGAAATAATTTTTAAAAAAGTTTCCTAAATTGGCAGCCGGCCATCTTTGAAACTGGCCAGCAGGGGTCATTTTTCCCCTTTGAAATACACGGGATTTTTCGACTCTCTAGTAATATGCCTATTTGGGTCTCTTGAAATCATCTTAAAAATCCAAGAAGTATCTCAATGAGTCCGTGGCACCTTTGCGCATGAAAAAAAAAATCTTACGGTTTGACTTTGAAATGGTTATGGGTAGTTCCACGCCGATATATAAACATGTTTTTCGGATTTTTTTTATTTTCGGATAATTTTGTTCGAACAATTTTTAGATTTGAAATATCAATCCTAAAATTCGAAATACTGATCTTCAAAGCCATATTGGTCATTTCGACTCGATTTGTTTTTTTTTCTTCCTCCGTTTTTTCTCTAGTTTCCGAATAATTTTATCAAAGGAAAATTCAAAATATCCGATCTCATTCTCAAGATTGAAAATACTGGTCTTGAAATTTATATGGGCCATTCCAACTCGAAACGCTATTTATTTTCGAAAATTTGAAGAAATGGCTGATAAAAATTTCAAAAACGAAATATTAAGAATGTTTCTAGTTGGAATGGTCCATATTAATTTTACGTCCAGTAATTTCAATCTTGAGAATGAGATCGTATGTTTAAAATTTTCTTTCGATAACATTATTCGAAAACTAGAGAAAAAACGAAAAAACGAAAAAAAAAAGTGAGTCGGAATGACCGATATGGCTTTCAAGATCGGTATTTTGAATTTTAGGATTGATATTTCGAATCTAAAAAATTTTCTGACAAAATTATCCGGAAATAAGGAGAAACCAAAAAACATGTTTGTATATCGGCGTGGAATGACCCATAACCATTTCTGAGTCAAATCGTCAGATTTTTTTTTATGCGCAAAGGTGCCACGGACTCATTAAGATACTTCTTGGATTTTTAAGATGATTTTAAGAGACCCAAATAGGCATATTACTAAAAAGTCGATAAATCTTGTGTATTTCAAAGGGGACAAATAACCCCTGCTGGTAATGGCCGGTTTCAAAGATGGCGGGCTGCCAATTTAGGGAACTTTTTTAAAAATTATTTCGAGCCAATCTGGGGGGGGGGTCAAAATTCGTCCGAGCCCCATAATATAAGGACCACTCTAATATGTTATATATGGTTATTATATGTTATATTTTTTTTCTTTCAATCAAAATACATTCACGCCAAAGTATCTTCCATCAAGAAAATCGTGTCCAAAGATGAGCCCGATCGGACCATTCTTAGGGGTCGCGCAAGATTTTTCTAGTTTTCCCATTTGATTAACATGGGAAGAACGAAAAGTTTCCATTCAAAAAATCGTAGCTCCGCCAATTTCATAGCTACATTGATCCGGCTAGTTCCATTTGAAAGCTCTTGAAAACCCGCTTAAAATGGCCTGCGGACCTTTGGGATCCCATTGCAACTCCCGTCAATAATTTTGTTGTTTCGTAAGAAATTTTCGACGGAAGTTGCAATCGGATTTCAAAGGTCCGCGCGTCATTTTAAGCAGTTTTTTAAGAGCTTTCAAATGGAACTAGCCGGATCAATGTAGCTATGAAATTGGCGGAGCTACGATTTTTTAAATGGAAACTTTTCGTTCTTCCCATGTTAATCAAATGGGAAAACTAGAAAAATCTTGCGCGACCCCTAAAAATGGTCCGATCGGGCTCATCTTTGGACACGATTTCCTTGATGGAAGATACTTTCGAGTGAATGTATTTTGATTGAAAATAAAAAAAAAGTTTTTTTTTCAAGCCGGCCTAATATGCATTTATGAATATGTTTTTATTTACATGTGATGAAGGTTTAAAAAAATGTATTGCAACTATTTGACGGATAATAAACAAGTGAATTATCGTAGAATCGTAAATATTTTTACCTCTTCTTCGCTGCAATCCGGTCGTTGTTCGGCAACGACGCATATTCTCTCGTCGCGAAGCACCCGAACGCTGAAAACGGCGATTCTTCCGCGATAAATAAATTTCATGGGTTCGACAGCCAGAACCGTGGCGATAATGTCGTCGGCGTTGTGTTTTCGACCGGTTACGGTCATGAGACCGTCACGGGAACCGCATACGAAGACGAGACCACCCGGTCCGAGAAAACCGAGAAGACCGGATCGAGCGTATTCGACGTCACCCGTGGGCGTTCCATCGGCTTGCAGGGGCGACACTTTGAAAGTATTATTCGTTAGTCCCTGGAGGCCCCAATATTGGCTACCCGTAGCCGAGCTGTGCACGCAGATCTCACCGACTTCGTCGGTTTTGCATATAAACGGTTGACCTTCCATTTTCACGACCACGACGATACCTGTGAAGTAAAGTTGTATTGTACGGACAAAATCACGTTTTTTAAATGGTAAACGGGTTTTCGGAAAACGGTGGATGCTTTTCATTTAATATTTTGAGGGCAATATATTTTCTTGAGGGGGGAGTGAGGTTTATTGGGCGAAAAAGAAGCGTGTTTTTAAGATTTTTTTCTGGCGATACAAATAGTGTACATTTATTCAATTAATTTTTTATATGATAATAGAACATTTAAACAATATTTTCCTAAATTTTCATTCCAAAATATTGAAAATTAAGGGGGTGACAGTGAATCTGCGAAGGCACCTCGAAGAAGTTCGTGTTCGCGATAACGCGAAATCTACTGGAGCAATCGTTTTGAAATTTTGCACACTACTTCTTCACATAATTCCCCAGGTATCGGCGAGAGCTTTTTTTTTTTAAATCATTATTAATTTTACAACAAGAAATTAGCCGATTTTTATAGCGAAAATCGATTTTTTTGCTTCCAAGTGCTACGAAAAAATCAAAAATTAAAAAAAAAAAAACTCCCCTCGTGATTATCTCGAGAAACATCTCCTTTAACGAATGCATTTTGATTTTTTTGTTTTAGATGTTATGATGAACACCGCAATGCAACTTTTTTTTTTAGGCGACTCCGGAGGTTTACTGTCGACCGCTTAATTTTCAATATTTTGGAATGAAAATATTGTTAAAATTTTGTATTATTATATAGGAAATTGATTGAATAAATTTACACTTTTTGTATCGCCAGAAAAAAATCTTTAAAACATACTTCTTTTTCGCCGAATTAACCTTAACCCCCCCTTAAACAAAAAATTGCCGAAAAACGCCCAACTAAACAGTTAATTTTTCAAATTGCTACCAATTTAACAATTTTCATTTGAAAAAAAAACTTTCATATCTCTCTAGAGTTTTTCATACTGATCTATACTAATCAATTATCATATTTTATGTCATCCTCATCTGAGAACGACGCATTCGCGCAACAATTTTAGTACGCAATGTGCATTTTCGAACAGCTCGCATTTCTAAACCGACGGGAGAATGTTTGATTCCCGCACTGTTCGAAAGCCCTGAATAGAGCGAAGATCATACGATCTGTCAATTATTTCCCCAAAACGATGTGGAAATAAAAAAGAAAAAAAAGAAAAAAAAACGGTCCAGTACCGAAACGAAAATAATTACTCAATTATAGAACTGTCATTTGCCTCTAGCTTCAATGTCAGTCCTTTATATTTTGAAACTAACGAAAGTATTGTTTCTTTTATGTATTGTATTGTATCGAATTGGATTATATATTGAAAGTACTCCAAATGATTTCGGCATTTAAAATTCGCAAGCTATGCAACGTCGCGTAATATAATTGTCATGTGAGGGTGACAAAAAATAGTATATGTCGCTCGGGTGCGATTGGCGATTCCTTTATGGCGAGGCCAGCACTCGATTCGACCCCGACGTTGCCTAGGCGGTGAGTTGACGATGTCTCGTCTCCGGGTCGGCTCATCTACGTCCGCACCTTGTGCTGGCTTCGCGTTCATGCGGGAATCATCAATTTTCCACCGGTTACAACACAATTAACATTCTATTTTATTCAGAAAATCTCTTAATTTGTGTTTTTCGAGCATCAATCTACGTTCGTATACGAAATTTCATCTTTATCGGTATACAAATGAGGCAACGAGAAAGCTGTGACATTAGGGCGGCTTGAAAAAAAAAAACGTTTTTTTTTCTTTCAATCAAAATACATTCACGCCAAAGTATCTTGTATTGAGAGAAACGTGTCTAAAAATGAGCCCGATCGGACCATTTTTAGGGGTCGCGCAAGATTTTTCTAGTTTTCTCATTTGATTGACATGGTAAGAACGAAAAGTTTCCATTAAAAAAATCGTAGCTCCGCCAATTTTATAGGTACATTGATCCGGTTAGTTCCATTCGAAAGCTCTTGAAAAACCGCTTGAAATGACGTGCGGACCTTTGAAATCCGATTGCAACTTCCGTCGATAATTTCTTACGAAACACCAAAATTATTGATGGAAGTTGCAATGGGATCCCAAAGGTCCGCACGTCATTTTAATCAGTTTTTCAAGAGCTTTCAAATGGAACCAACCGGATCAATGTACCTATAAGATTAGCGGAGCTACGATTTTTTGAACGGAAACTTCTCGTTCTTCCCACGTTAATCAAATGGGAAAACTAGAAAAATCTTGCTCGACCCCTAAAAATGGTCCGATCGGGCTCATTTTTGGACACGATCCTCTCGATGGAAGATACTTTGGGCGTGAATGTATTTTGATTGAAAGAAAAAAAAAATGTTTTTTTTTTCAAGCCGTCCTACTGTGACATACAGAAATACAGACGTGCATACGAACAACAACAACAAAAAAACCGAAACCACATTGTCGCCAATTGTCCGCGGAATCTCTCGAAAAATTATAAAAATAAGAAAATTTTCCTACACCGTTAGACCAATATGCCTTCAAATATTACACAAAAATATTCCCATTATACTGACTTCCGGGCATGACTTGTCCGCAATCCTGCAGTGTCAACGATGTCAACGAATTTTCCTGATCCACTCTAACAACCCCGTAACTCAGCCCCGACATCGACAAAACTCCTCGTCCAGTCGCGTTGACACCTGCCCGTCCTGGTCTTCTCACGGAAACCGTTAAGGCTTCGCTCGACGATGCGCAAGGACAAACGGCGTCCGGTCGTAATCCTTTCGATTGAAAAACCGATAAAAATTGATCGCACGACGACAATGACCATGGATTAGCACCATCGGCAACGAGAAGCAATCTCAACGACGAAAGCGAAATATCTTTGTGATCTTTCGTAGCCAACAAGCCCCAATGTAAATCCCTCGATTTGACAACGGCTATGCTTGCTCGGTGTTTTGTTATCATTTGCATCCAACTGGCAGGATTGACTTTCATCAGAGCGTATGGTATGAATATAACGTGCATCCCGTTTAATATGCTCGTTAAGGTGCTGTGCCAAAGTCCAACTTCGCGTTTAAAATCGAGAACGCAAACGACGTTTTCGCCTTCGGTGTAACCACAAGCCATCGTCAAACCACGACAGTGCGATAGCATCGCCGATCTTGTCACGGTTACACCCATTACCGAGCCATCCCTGTCGGTCGTGTACTCTATGTAAGCCGGTGTATCGTCCGTCAATCTCGGCGGTGGCAACCAATCTTTCGGTGTTTTGCCGAGATGTTCCGTTACGAACCAATGAAGCTTCGGCCATCCCTGCGAATTAATTAACGTTTATTTACGATTATTCACATTATTGGCGTTTAATCGTTGGCAATTATATTTTAGATTGCGAAATTAATCGATGGAAAAATAGACCTGGCAACAGGGATTTATCGTAATTACACGTTTATCATCGGAATCTAGTTTTCGCGAGTTGAAAGGCATTTTTTTTTTAAAGCGTTTTTTTTCGAAGACGGTGAAAGATCGCGAAAGAGAATTTTTTAACCTCGTCAGTGTTAAATTTTGATCAATCGTTTCTTAAGGTGGTAGAAGCGGTTTTTTTTGGTAAAAAAATATTCGGTGATAATGAAGTGTTGTGAAAGAGGAGAAACTTGGGATTCTTTGTTTTGGTTGAGACTATTTTCTGAGAAGTAGGACCTTCGACCATTGGGTAACATTTTTTTGTCAAAAATACAAATTAAAAAATATAGAAATACTTTGATTAAGTTTGTGCATTGCAAAAAAAAAAAAATATCGTGAAAATCAGCAGTAGAGTAAGATGGGGTTAAATCGTTAGCGGGTAAGATAAACATTTGACGCTCATATTTGACCGGATTAATAGAAAGAGTAGCCTTTTATGAAGTAAGCCGTGGTCGATAATGCGCAACTTTTGTCCTTTGTTGGACTGCCGCATCTGCATTTCTACAATTTTCGTGGTGAGATAAGCATTTTTCCGCGATATGAAAAAAAAATTTCTGGCTTTTGATGGCTGGTGAAAGTTTATCAAATTGAGCTTCAAAAAATTAGGCAAGTGTTTTCTTGGAGCAGTAATTCCTAACTAATTCGAATGTTAAAACGATTTTCCGATATTTGCATTTGTTTTCGGATCACGTGACTTTTCGCGCAAAAGAGTGTGTCGGGGTTAAATAACCAAGCAACCAGTGGGCAGCTGCTCGAGCTGAGAAAAAAATGTTTGAAGGTGTTGGGCAAAAAATCACGAGCTGAAAAATAAAAAGTTGCCCCTCGCCGCCCCAAGCGTGGTCGTCCCGAAAAAGTTGTTTACATTGAAGACACCGAGGACTACGGCGATAATTAATGCAAGAAACTGTTTTTAAAAATATTTTTTGAAAGTTTAATATAATAAGTTGTGACCGTTATGAATAATAAAAAACATTAAAACAACAAGTTTGCATTTATATTTGACCTAAAAAGAAGTGGTTTTATTATCCCTTTAGGTGGGGTAAAAAAACCACTTTGCACATTTTTTTCAAACGACCGTGCTAAATAATAAGTACAAGTTACATCAAACTTGTGAAGACAAATTTTGTAGCCAAGGGTTTATACTTTCATTAAAAAAATCATATTTGAGAATATTTTGATAAATGCAGGTTCTACACAGTGAAAGGTAAAAAAATGGCGATTTAACCCCATCTTACCCTATCAAGCTAGGGTTCGTCACCCTAGAATAGGCCCTGAAATAATTTATTCACAAACCATCTCCGATTCATTCAACTATAAAGACGTCAAACTTTGAAACATTTTTTTCGCAAATGCCGGAAAATGATCGATAAAGTTGTTGTAAAATCGTTCGGAACGAAATAATCGTTCTTATTTTTATTTCGGTTGATTGCAAATTGTTTTGCGAAAGCAATATAGAGTTTAAACGAACCTTGAAGGCGACAACTTCGCCAGCAGCAGTCTTGGGCAAGCCTTTGAGGCACGTTTCGCTCGTAAGTGCCACCTGGATGCCACAGCTGCCGAGTAGAAAACCTATCTGCTGCGAACCAGCGTCGCGACGGGTCAGGGGCACCTCAATGGGTACCGGAACTATACCCGCTTGAAGACAACCGTAAAAAGCGCACATGAAACTTATCGGGTCATTGTTCGGATACACGAGGGCTATTCTGTCACCGGGTTTGAGACAAACATCACCGACGTTGCGACTAAGAGCTTTGTTGAGCAACGTGTATGCAATTTTGTGCGAACGACTCAATAATTTTCCATAAGTCAGAGTGACGCATAATTTGCCGTTTGGATCGAGAACCGTCGCAGCTGGAGCTTTGTACGTTGCCGAACCATACCTGAAAATACGAATTAATGGAATAAAATACGAATTATTTATAGAAACCGATTTCACTCTCGAAAAAATAATTAAAGAGAAAAATTGTTCCTCTCATCGATCTTTCGCAAAAGTGAGGATTTCGATCGTTCGGATTACAATGAAAAAAAAAATTGTAGCGGTTTGAACCCGTGAGGGTCTTTTGGGATACTTTGAGGTTGAAAGAATGACGTAAGTATCGTTAGTTTACTCATTATTTGCGAAATAATACCGAGTCACGCAAAAAGCCCTGAAAACGCAATTTTTAACGTTTTTTTTAAAATCATGTTGCTCTGAGCAAAAATAAAACAATTGGCCCCCTTGAAAATCCGTTACTCGGGGATATGGAAGTAATGAACATATTCTGATACTTTTCAGAGACACAAGAATACGTATTTTTGATTTTTTCGAAATTTCCATTTTTCTAAAAGTTATTAACATTTGAATTTTTATGTATTAATTTAGAATAAAATTTTTTTCTCTCTCGATCTATTTGATAAAATTAAATAATATTTTCAAAGAATATTTCTAACAAACTGTTCTATTCAATGACATTTTTTTTGAAAACGTGATGCAAAAATTTACCTAAAATACAAACAATTTTTTTAAACAAATAGAAAATTCAACGACTTCTCCATCGATTTTCATATTTTTTCTCATAGGAAATATATTATTTTCTTCAATTTGGTGATTCTTGTTTTTACTGATGCGCTAATGACAGACTCTTGAAAATCCGAAAAAACTTTGCACAAAATTTTGTTTACATAGACTGGAACGTAGCAATGGTACTGTCGAGTATTTTTCAATGTTTTTGCCATTGTGTACCGGGTCTTCAATAATTCTTCATGCTTATTTCGTGCAAAGTTTTTCCCGATTCTAAAGAGCCTGTCATTAGCGCATTAGTAAAAACAAGAATCAACAAAAATAAAGAAAATAATATTTTTTTAAGCGTTGAAAAATAAAGATACGCGTTTGATTTTATTAAATTGTTGTTTGTAATGCGAACCTTACTTATATATGCACGCACAATGGGCGTCGCGCGCTGTGAATTCCTCGCAACCTGTCACGCGACTCAACACAAAAATTCTCATAACTTTTTCATAAATGTAAGTTCCAAACTTTTTCCAACGGAAAAATCTTCTCAATTGAACACAGAATACACGTCTATGAGAAAAAATATGAAAATGGATGGAGAAGTCGTTGAATTTTCTATTTGTTTAAAAAAATTGTTTATATTTTAGGTAAATTTTTGCATCACGTTTTAAAAAAAAATGTCATTGAATAGAACAGTTTGTTAGAAATATTCTTTGAAAATATTATTTAATTTTATCAAATAGATCGAGAGAAAAAAATTTTCTTCTAAATTAATACCAAAAAATTCAAATGTTAATAACTTTTAAAAAAATGGAAATTTCGAAAAAACAAAAAATACGTATTCTTGTATCTCTGAAAAGTATCGGAATATGTTCATTACTTTCATATCCCCGAGTGACGGATTTTCCAGGGGGCCAGTTGTTTTATTTTTGCTCTCTAATAAATTATTTTTTCAAACAATAAAAATGTCATAAGGAGGATACTTTGTAGGTTTCACAATCATATGTTTATTTTCTGTACCGTCATTAGTACCCAAGTCAAAAGTGTCAATTTTGCTATGAAAGCTAATAACTTTCAAACAAATTATTGTACCGAGCTCTTAAACCACTCAAATTAAAGACCTAACCTAAGTCCGTGGACCCTTTGAAACAACTAAGTCCGTGGACCCTTTACAAGGCAAAAACAAATTTCGAAAAAAATGATACCGCTGTTTTTTTATGATTAATCAAAAACGTTCCATAATTTAAAAAAACTCAAACTCAGGATCTCAAAACAGTAGAGTCGAAGCTTCAATTTGCTTTTTTTCAATCATTGCTCTACAACAATTTTTCCGTAATCAGAACCTTCTGAAAATCACCGAAAAATTAAACATCATTATCATATCCATTAATTTCTAAAAATAAGTATATTTAAGTTTCGATATAAATACGAACAACCTTTGTATCGCCGCTTCCAACGATCTCGGCAAACCGGATGGAACGGATAATTGTTCGCCGATGGCCGAAGTCATGGAGCTTCCTTCGGGTTTCGGGGCGTTAGGATCTTTGGGATTGGCAGCGATTTCGAGTTCTATGTCGTCGTCCTCGTAAAATTCCGGCAACGGTCGTCTCTTGGGTCGTTTCAGGGTGTTCAATAGCTGTTGAATCTTCGCGGAAACTTTCCATCGTCCGGTGGTACCGGTGTTATTTTCCTCGACGACGTGATAACGATTTACGCGATCGGCACCGGGCCTACGGGATTGCGTGGTCGTGTGGGTCACATCGGGCGGTTGAATGTTGCAATAAGCGTGAGGAGTGTATTCGGCAATGTCGGTTATATCGGCCGGTGGCCTCCTGGCCGGTGGCCGAGGAGGTGGCGGCGTATCCCGAGCCGAACCCGTGCTGCTCGTGTCCGACAATCCGGTACCGGTTGGCCCACCGGCGCCCGGACTCTCCTCCGTGACGACGCTGTCCTCGTCGCTGCTCGATTCACCGCTTTCGCGACGATCGCGATCCGGGCTACGGGCCATTACGGAAGTGCGTTTTGACGGCATCGGCAACGATGGTTTGGGCCGTCCCTGCATCGCCGCAAGCGCCTGCTGTACCGCCTCCTGCCGAACCTCTGTACGCATAGAAAAATTACAACGGTTTATTGCCGTCGAATGGACATTGACTAACTTTTGTTTGTTTGTTTATTCGTTCATTCGTTTATTTGTTTATTTATTTATTTGTGTTTATTTGTGTTTATTTGTGTTTATTTGTGTTTATTTGTGTTTATTTGTTTATTTGTTTATTTGTTTATTTGTTTATTTGTGTTTATTTGTGTTTATTTGTGTTTATTTGTGTTTATTTGTGTTTATGTGTGTTTATTTGTGTTTATTTGTGTTTATTTGTGTTTATTTGTGTTTATTTGTGTTTATTTGTGTTTATTTGTGTTTATTTGTGTTTATTTGTGTTTATTTGTGTTTATTTGTGTTTATTTGTTCGTTTGTTCGTTTGTTCGTTTGTTTATTTGTTCGTTTGTTCGTTTGTTTATTTGTTTATTTGTTTATTTGTTTATTTGTTTATTTGTTTATTTGTTTATTTGTTTATTTGTTTATTTGTTTATTTGTTTATTTGTTTATTTGTTTATTTGTTTATTTGTTTATTTGTTTATTTGTTTATTTGTTTATTTGTTTATTTGTTTATTTGTTTATTTGTTTATTTGTTTATTTGTTTATTTGTTTATTTGTTTATTTGTTTATTTGTTTATTTGTTTATTTGTTTATTTGTTTATTTGTTTATTTGTTTATTTGTTTATTTGTTTATTTGTTTATTTGTTTATTTGTTTATTTGTTTATTTGTTTATTTGTTTATTTGTTTATTTGTTTATTTGTTTATTTGTTTATTTGTTTATTTGTTTATTTGTTTATTTGTTTATTTGTTTATTTGTTTATTTGTTTATTTGTTTATTTGTTTATTTGTTTATTTGTTTATTTGTTTATTTGTTTATTTGTTTATTTGTTTATTTGTTTATTTGTTTATTTGTTTATTTGTTTATTTGTTTATTTGTTTATTTGTTTATTTGTTTATTTGTTTATTTGTTTATTTGTTTATTTGTTTATTTGTTTATTTGTTTATTTGTTTATTTGTTTATTTGTTTATTTGTTTATTTGTTTATTTGTTTATTTGTTTATTTGTTTATAAATTGCATTTCATAATTATCTTCGTTTTCTCAATGAGATCTCTTGGTTTTTTATGAATCCGTATTATTTGTGGATAATTCGAATCAAACCACTCGTCTAAAACAATTCGACTAAAAACAATGCAGCTTGGTAGAGTACCATATCCGTGGCGCCGCGATTTGATGCGCTTTTAGGTCACCCTTTAGAACACCCCGAAATAAGAAGCAAAACAAGAATACATTTTTTTTGATATATCGCTATCAAGCTATCGAATTCTTCATGTTTTATTTTAAATAAATAACCTTAACAAATAACTCTAAATACCCTGAATGAAAAAAATAAATAACAAATAACCCTAAATCCTCGAAATACCCAAATAACCTATATAAATGAAATAAATAACAAATAACCCTAAATCCCCGAAATACCCCAATGACCTAAATAAATAAAAAATAATAAAAAACAAAAAATTTGATATCTCGAAATCTAAGTGAGATATCAAAAAATTATTCCCGTTTGTTCGACGAAAAAATTGATTCTCGTTTTTCTTCTTATTTCGGGGTGTTCTATAGAAAAAGTGCATCAAATCGCGGCGTCACGGATATCGTACTCTCTCCAGTCGAATTGTTTTTAGGCGAATTGTTTTTAGTAATTTTTTCTAGTCAAATTGTTTTTAGTCGAATTGTTTAAGACGAATTGTTATTAGTCGAATTGTTATTAGTCGAATTGTTTTGGTCGAATTGTTATTAGTCGAATTGTTTTGGTCGAATGGTTTTAGTCGAATTGTATTAGACGAATTGTTTCAGTCGAATTTTCCGTAGACGATCCGTGGGGAGCCTTTCTATTTTTCTCATTGCAATTTCATCGATCGACCATATTCAATATTCGACCATATTCATATTATTATTATTATTCTTATTATTATTTTATTATTATTATTATTCGTTCGTATGTACAGCGACGAGATAGAACCCGAAGTTCACTCCCATACGTATCAGTCTCAGAGCCGAAGAACGGTATATATACAAAACCATAGAACTATGCAACTTATATATAAATGAGTTACAGACTTCTATGAAAGCTTTCTCGAACATTTCTACGTTTTATGGTACACATATATTCGAGAATTCTAACACATTGCAATACATATGTGTGTGTCTGTGTGTGTGTAGGCCAGCCAGAGCACTGAGGGACAGATGCTCGTGAAGCGTCGACCATCAAGTTCTGGGTGTACAAGCAGAATGCAGCGTTAGGTCATGCAATATGAGTATATATGTACATTAGGGTGGTTATAGCTCTTATATAGGGCTCGGACGAATTTTGACCCGCTCCCCCCCTGGAATGGCTCCAAATAATTTTTAAAAAAAGTTCCCTAAATTGGCAGCCCGCCATCTTTGAAACCGGCCAACAGGGGTCATTTTCCCCTTTGAAATACACGGGATTTTTCTACTCTCTAGTAATATGCCTATTTGGGTCTCTTGAAATCATCTTAAAAATTCAAGAAGTATCTCAATGAGTCCGTTGCACCTTTGTGCATGAAAAAAAAATCTTACGGTTTAACTTTGAAATAGTTATGGGTCATTCCACGCCGATATACAAACATGTTTTTTGGTTTCTCCTTATTTCTGGATAATTTTGTTAGAAAATTTTTTAGATTTGAAATATCAATCCTTAAATTCAAAATACGGATCTTGAAAGCCATATCGGTCGTTCCGACTCAATTTGTGTTTTTTTTCTTCTTTCGATTTTTCTCTAGTTTTCGAATAATTTTATCGAAAGAAAATTTTAAATATGCGATCTCATTCTTGAGATTAAACATACTGGTCTTGAAATTGGTATGGTCGATTCCAACTCGAAACACTCTTTATTTTTCGTTTGCGTGCCAACTGCGTGACACCTAAAAAAAATTCAATGTCGATTTTTTTTGTAGGTTATGTTTGCCGGACATTTGCCAACATATTTTGGTGTTTTTGTGGTATAGTTTTTTATAATATACATTTTTTTCAGATTTTTTCCCGACATCGTTTTCGTATTAAACTCGGAAATATGATATAAATGATTTTTTAAACTTTCAAATGAATTCAGGCAAAGCAGAGGGTGAATTTAAAAATCGGAAAAAATATGCTAATTCATTTTTCATGGTTTGGAATCATTCATAAGGTGGGGAGGGAGACTTTGTTTAGGCTAAATAAGGACCACCCCAAGATATCTATATATAAATAAATTTGAAAAACAAGGAAAAAAACGGTAAAACGAAAAAAACCAACCCGCCCTGGGATTAGCTAATTTCTACGGTCGAAAGCTGCAAGTTTAGGAAACTTTTTCTAATTTATTTAGAGCCAAACTGGGTTGGGGGGGGGGGGGGGTGGACTCGTCAACATTCAAACGAGCCCCATATATGAACCACCCTAATGTACGTGTAATGTATGTACGTGTAGTATCAAACTGATGCAAACATAGAATTTCGCTTGTTACACATTGCGACACGGGGATTCGTAATTAGATTTGCATGCGGACGTTCGCCTTTGGCTGTTTACCCTTCTGCCAGCCATTTCGAGGAACCAAAGTTTCTTTGATAATCGAAATTTTAGTAATAAATGCTGATACTCTATTGATACCAACGTCACATCTCGAGACTCCCACGAACAATCATAGTCGTACCACCAGCCGATAAATATCGCAAATCGAACTCTAGGAGAAATATTGATTCGTCATCTTGGATAATTTTTTTCTAACCCTTCGCGCTTTTTTCGACGACTGAAACGTCAGGATTGTTGCGACAGATGAAACCAAAATAGGTTTAAGGGAGGGGTTAGGGTTTCAGCGTAAAAAAAAAACACTTTTTTTGCGATTTTTTTTCTCAAATATGGATTGAGCAATTTCATTCGAATCTTTTGGGAATTATTGAACATACTTTTAACAATGTTGTGTAATTTTATCATGCAGAAATATTGAAGCATAAGCCGGTAACAGAGCTTCCCCCAGAACGTTTTGGAAAAAAAAAAAACAATTTGCGGTGTTCACTATAACTCGGCCGGAAATTATCTGAAAATGAAAAACCATGAAAATTTAGTCAAATTATAATCAAATCTTCCCCCCAACGTTCGCTGATGATTTTTTTTTTTACATTAAGGGTGTTTCCCACCCACAAAATGGCGGAATTTTTCGTGGAAAATAACATTTCACACTTTAGATGGCCGCCAAAAATTTTTAAATGAAAAAAAAAAAATCATCAGAGAACGTTGGGGGGAAGATTTGATTATAATTTGACTAAATTTTCATGGTTTTTCATTTTCAGATAATTTCCGGCCGAGTTACAGTGAACACCGCAAATTGTTTTTTTTCCCAAAACGTTCTGCGGGAAGCTCTGTTACCGGCTTATGCTTCAATATTTCTGCATGATAAAATTACACAACATTGTTAAAAGTATGCTCAATAATTTCCAAAAGGTTCGAATGAAATTGCTTAATCCATATTTGAGAAAAAAAATCGCAAAAAAAAGTGTTTTTTTTTTACGCTGAAACCCTAACCACTCCCTTAACGAATCCCTGTTCGAACCATACATTTTTTAATGAGATTCATGTATTTGTATTTTTCTTTTCAAAAGTTATCGTCGGTCATGATGTATCGAATTGTCGTTTATTGACATGGGATTTCTGTTCTTTATGGTTCGCATTATCAAGATCATATTTTTCATTCGTTACAGATTTCTCAAAATTGTTATAAGAACGACCTTGGTTAATTTGATTTCGTACAATTAAAATTTTTCTATAATCATAAATCCGGTAAAAAATTCATTGTAAAAACTAACGCGCGTTGTACGAAAAATTAAACTAGTTTCAACCCAAACAGCCGACCGGTGTGTGTCCTCAAATTCCAGGTTACGATGAAATATCGAGGTGAAAGGAACTTTACGAAATTAAAAAATAAATCAAAGGTTTGGCGGATGTACCTGCGACCGGTCCTCTAAGTCCCCTGGCTTGACAACCGACTACGTGTCATACTCACCGGAATGGTAGCGGCTCTCATTGCGCGTGAGTCTGCGATTTCCGCGTCTCGCGGCATCCGAATTCGTGTTGATCGCGGAGTTTCCCGTCGATCCGCCGGACCCCGGAGGACTGGCGATACCGCCAGATACTAGCCGGCCTCCTGCATGCAACAGCAACAACAAAACGGCACATAGACTCGACAACTCTCTACGTGGACGACTCGATTCGGACGGAAACGATAAAAAAAAAAAAAACAAAAAATTTTATTTTAAAAAATTGAATTTACATCGAACGACGAGAATAGATAAACGTATGTACACAAACAACTGATAAAAGATAATCTCTATTATAATTTCCATCTCAAAATGTATGGTAATAAAAAAATTGAAATATTTAATATGAGAGAAAAATAATGAACGTGGGGAAAAAAAATAATTGTAATAATATCACGCTATCAGTTTGTAGTATATTATTATGTGATTTTGAATATTATATTATTATTATGATATTATTTTGAAATATAATTTATTTTTAATATCAATTACTAGAAGTTATTTGCGATGAAGTTAAAATATTATCGATTAAACCCTCAGTTGGATGGTCAACTTTATGATTGGACCAAAAAAAATAAAATAAAATAACCTACATGAATAAAATATAATACGTTTACTTATTCATTTGTCAACGGAATAAATCGTACATATTCGCAACAGCACCATCACCTGTACGAAAATCAGCATCCACCACCAACTACAGCTTTTCTACAGTGCCAAAACCATCTCTTCCTCTCCCGTGTTTCTCTTCAACCACTACCTTTCACAACGCCCTCCCCCCCTCCCCCTTCGACCCTCCCCCCGAGCAACAAGGGATCCGGGCTTAATTAACGCGACGTCGCACCTTCATCGCAATTAATCCGTCGAGTGCCCGACGGCCAGACATTCTCGCCCTCGTTCCGTATGATCTCTCTTCTCTCCTCTCTTCTTCTTTCTTCCCCCTCTTCAACCGGTCCACAACCCCGTCACCCTGGCTCGTGCTACGTGTACCCCATTCTCTCCGGAGCAGGGAGGGGGGCTCTGTCTGATTTCGAACTTGCACACGGGATTGAATGACAAAGGACGACGCCACCCTGTAGTCGATTCTCGTCAATCGCCCGTTTCATGTCACGTTTACATAAAACGTTAGCAACGTCGATGTCCGGATATCGGATATACGTGTCGAACGTGTTCTCGACGTGATTCTGTGTTTCGATTGCGTAAACTTACGATGCTTTTTTTTCATAACTCAATCAGAGTCGTATTGATTGCCTACTCTTTGTACTCTGTTTTTAATTTCATTACCAATACGATAGACGTCGATAAATTGCATGGGTCGCTGATTCGCGTGAATCGAGTTTTAACAGTGAGGTTCTTAAGATGATTCAAATTTTATTTGTGGCGTTGAAGGAATAACATTATTTTTGAAAATATCTTTTATTAATTTTAATCCAAATTGTTGAGGAGAGAAAGTATAACCGTTGGATTTTCATTGGAACAAAGAACTTTAATTTTCATTTAGTTTCTTAAAAAATATGTATCTACGTATGAGACGCAAAAAAGACAAATTAATGTTTCAAAAGTTCAGATTCTTCCACTATTTGCATCAAATATATTTTCTTAATGGCGCTGGAAGTTAAACAGTCAATACGATGTTTGGTACCCTCCGGTCGGTAACAAATAGATAGTGTGGTACCATTTTTTTCGCTACGATTGATTTTTCGTCTAACAGAAGAGAACTTTGTGTCTCGCATTTATCAGCTCACTTCACGCTCCGAAGAATCGTACAAATTTGTGGTTTGAAGGCAAAGCCGAATAACTATATTTTTTGAAAACATATGATTTAATCAGGTTTTTGTAATTTAGATTACAAACATCGCGTTCAAATACGGAGATGCCGAAAATTGCCCCTACAGGAGGAAGAGAACGAGATTAGCCTAAGCAGAAAAGTCCATTTTGTCAAAAAAAAACCGAATAAGTCCGTCGTTTTTCTGCTAAAAAACAGCAAGGCTCAAGTTATATTTTTTTCGCGACTTTTTCTTAAAATTCTCTATCGGTAAGATAAAATTTGTTATTTGACAATGTCTATCGATTATTAATTGTCTCGCATCGGTAGGCAAAACCAGATAACTCCAACATCGATATTTTTTCTCCATAAGTTACAGACTATTTAAATCTTACCGTAAAGCTATCTTAAATAGTACCAACAACTGCGTAACCTGACAATTATTATTTTCCAAACTCGATTTATCTGCTGTGATAGAGCAACATATCTGCAGTGATATCTGCTGTGCGTTGCAACGTAAAATCGTTAATTCCCGGAAACTCTTTTCACGGACATATTCGGCTTTGCTTCCAAATCACAAAAATTCCCTTACGAATCGTTTGAAAAAGAATCTTGAGCATTATAAAAATTGTACAACATTTTGGACCCAGTGTTGCACTCGTTATAAATGCTTACGATTTTACTCACATTGCAATCAAACAGTTATTGATAATTCACACGATGAACAGCTGTTGCAATGACATCGGACTTCGGTTCAATTTATAACAAACTCGCGAGCAAATGTCACATCAAAGTCTTCCTGGCATTGGAATAACAGAATAATTGCACGATTGAAATTCCACGTGCTCGTCGGCTGTCTACGGGTGTTGTGTCGGAATCGATTGTTCGAACGGAACGTTATGAAGTTTAGCAAAGTCTATTCCGTCTCTTTGCAATAAATATTGCTTGCCGTCATGCTTCTGGTTGTAATCCGCTGCACCGGCGTAGAGTTTAATCGACTGGTCCATCGGATAACGGTAAGACAAACCGATGACGCAGCGCGTAGTGCAACACGCCGTTCATACAGGGTGGTACACGCAACTGGCACATCTGTAATAATTTGTGAAGTATGCATCGCATGGAAAAATGTCGTACTCGACATCTGTACGGTTTTTGAGGATGTGTTGTGTAAAGCATAATTTTTGTTAAGTGGTCGAGATGTTTTGACGATATCAAGATCAACGTCGTGATTGTAAATGGAAGAAACTTTTTAACGCGAAATTGTGAAAGAACGGAGAATTTTGAACAAAAAACATACTGATCTGTATTAGCCGTGAACCTAATCACGAACGAGTAAAATTTTCTTCGCGTAATATCGAGTTAGAGATTCAGCCTTGTTTTACGGGTTTCCAGAGGACAGCGAGATGTTCACGTGACAATGATTGTGAACTCGACAAACGTCTATCACGATCCGTAATAAAAGTTATGCATTACACAACGCATCCTGCGAAACCGTACGAACTTTATATCGGGCATTTCATGACAGATCGATCAACTTCTGGCGGTCATTTTTTAGATCGTTTTCATAATTTTTTATTCGAAAGTACTCATCGAAATAAAGGAGCCCAATTTTTTGAGATTTAAAAAAAAAAAAAAAAAAAAGGAAACAATGTCCGTTTTTTTTCGCCTGGAAAAATTCACAGAATTCTTATGAATTATAAGGAAATGTTCAAACG
This sequence comes from Sussaba pulchella, assembly GCA_963971145.1. Taxonomy (NCBI): domain Eukaryota; kingdom Metazoa; phylum Arthropoda; class Insecta; order Hymenoptera; family Ichneumonidae; genus Sussaba; species Sussaba pulchella. The sequence goes on from OZ020167.1 coordinate 1,668,773, forward strand.
CTATTGCAAGATGGAGCTTTCAAAACGACCGGAGAAAGAAAATAAAAATCAAAAAATTGTATACGTGACAAATGCTGCGCCAATATCCCCACCCACCATTCGCCACATTTGTTGGCGAATTTTTTGATTTTTATTATTTTTCTCCGGTCGTTTTGAAAGCTCCATCTTGCAATAGCGTTTGAAAATTTCCTTATAATTCATACGAATTTTGTGAATTTTTTCAGGCGAAAAAAAAGGACATTCTTTTTTTATTTTTTTATTAAAAAAAAAAAATCTCGTAAAATATATTTCTTTAAAATTCGAAAAAAATTGGGCTCGCTTTTTTCGATGAGTACTTTCGAATAAAAAATTATGAAAACGATCTAAAAAATAACCGCCAGAAGTTGATCGATCTGTCATGGAATGCTCCATATACAACATTTTTCCATACGACGCATACGTCACTGGTTAGACATGTGTGCAAGTTGCATGGACCACCCTGTATACCTTAACGGCTTATCTCGCGGTTAACGTTTAATGTCATTATGAACCATTCACCACGTCCGGGTGCGTGCGTATTGAATCTGCGAAACATTAGAAATCGACGATGGAACACTCGTAAAACCATAGATGCTTGATTGTAATTATTTCAAGCCCCGGGTGACGTCGTCGTTTTTCAGATGAGAACGCAGCCTATAGACCGTGTGTTTTCAACGCGCGAGACTATGAAACGTCTAACGGTTTCGCTCTCACGATTACAGCGGATATTTCACACGGTGATAATTTAACGAGCGCAAGTCCCTCGAGATTGAGAGCAATTGCGAAACGTGGATGGAAATTTATTTCCACGGCCAAGGTGCGGGTTGAGATGAAAAAAAAAAAAAAAAAAAAAATTGAATAAAAAAAAAAAACGACGTTGCATAAGACATCGCAGGTAGATCGACAGGTGTTGTTACACTGTCTAATCGTTTGGATTTGTTCGACGGAAAAATGCTCGCGGCGTGCGATTTGCGTGAATCATCCGTCGAGCGACGAGAAAAGACGGAGTAATCGTCAAGTCGACGAGTAATTGCGTCGTGCCAATGCTACAAGACACGCCCCAAAACAAAACACATGCAACAACGACAAAAGTCTACAACATCGATCTAACTACCGACGATTATGATATCATAATGCTGAATGTTCCAATTGCAGATGCATCCGAGTATTTCAATGAATTTCATTGCGTTTGCATGATTTTTTTTTCTGTTTCAATTTTTTTCTCGAGTGAACAATAGTAGAGACGAAATTGATTGTCCTATATTTTTTTTTCCAATTTTTTCTATCGCTAAAATATTGTCGATATGTGATTAGCAATTGATAATTTTTTTTACATGTAATATGAACTGGAATAGTTTAATTATTATATGACAAAGATTGATTGATTGAAAATTTCATCGAAAGCATTGACTCAGATGTGGTCTGTAATTGGAACATTTGATATTTGTTACCAAAGGCGGCACGCATACAGATAAGCAGCACATACAACCGAAACCAAAACGAACAACAAGCAAATCAAGTGGTACAATCACAAAAGTAGGCAAGACGGATACGTTATTTGTTTTTTTGTTGTTCCTTTTAACCCTAGATTGGTCACCAAAGAGGAAATCCCTGGCACACATAGTTTTATTTACTTGCAAACTATCGAGACGATATTTAAAAAAAAATAGAGTTCGGCCTCTGAAGATTTTAAATAAACTTGAAGGATCAGAGAAGAATGAAAATAATTAAATGTAAACAACGCCGGAATATGGGGATTTCCTCTAGACTCGTTAGTAATTTTTCTCCGGCGACGTTGCCACACTCGCGCCGATTTTTCCCACTCTCTAGTGAGTTCTTCTACGCACGCGCTATAGGAATCGAGCGACGTGGCAACGCTGCCGACGGAAAAGCTTCCCATCATTCACCTCATGATGTGACCAAAGTCGTTGGGTTGCGTATGGTGACCAATCTAGGGTTAAAGTTTCAATCGCCGTTGGTCTACCTGAGTGATAACGTTTCTCGGAGTGCGTGACTCGACGTTGCGTCCGTCTTGCACGTGGTTGGGGACGTCCGCCACCAACCCCTCCACCTCCACCGCCGCCGCCGCCACCGCCACCACCTCCGCCGCTTCCATAACCCGTTCTTTCACCCCCGCTAACGCCGACGACGCCGCTGCCGTTTCCACTGCCTGCTAGCGACACGTGCATAAAGAAACATGTCAGGGTGCGCGTTTGGCACGCTTTCAGATATCTTCCCGATTCGTTCCTTCTCTCTTTCTTTTTTTTTTATACTCATTTCTTTTTGCAAAAACGAAATGACTGAAAGCCCCCCTCCCCCGCATTTGGGAGAATCAGGCGTATTATTTGCTTTATTTCGTTCTTTATATTTTGAAAAATGTTCTTTCCGTCGATAGTTAAATCATTAGGAATGCAAAAATGACTGTCTGGCTGCAAATTTGTTGGGCTATCCTTCTCTCTCTTTTTTTTTTAACACGTTCTGCGATACCCTATTGGGTTAAAAAATTAATAAAATAATTAAATAAATGAATAAGCAAAAATGAATAAAAACTCATAAACAAGGAAACCATGTATTCAGCAATTCGGTGCGTTCGTTTGCGTAAAAAAAAAGACACCTCAAGTACAATCGTCAATGGAGAATCAATCGTAGCAAACGTGAGCAAAAAAAAAAAAAAAAAAACGAGTAAACCGGTCGCGGGAATAATGCATTTGTCGATGTAATTAGCTTTCTCTGGGTGTAATACAGAAACCGCAAAGTCCGATTATCTTCCGTGAGTAGATCGAGAGTTCTAGTAACTACAACTAAACCGGGAAAGATTCACTCTCGTTCTTAATCAATCAATCGGACCACAAGTAGGGCTTCATTCCCTGCTTTGGAACTTGGTTAAGTTTCTTTGGTTTATTTTTCGCTCGCCTTCAGTCGCACGTCCAGTGGTCTTTGCGCGTATCTCGATCAACGTCTCTTCCCGAGCCTCGAAAATAATTGAAACTCGTCGGTCGTTCGGTTGCGGATCGAAGTTTCGAATGTTTAAAGTTTCAACGGCGCGAAATTCCGATAATGCAATGTTCGATCCGTCAATGTTTAAACCGAGCACCGTACCGACAGTTAATGGATCCGAAGGGGCAAAGTCTCGAACGGTCTTGGCTTCGGAAAAAAAAAATTCGGAATGAATTGCATCGACTCGTTAATGTTCCGAGCGGCATTACACGACTGGTCAATATTTCGACGGCTCGGATGATTCGACAAATAGAAATTTCAAAAACTAAAACATTAGCGGATCACAAGTTTTACAGCGACGATCAGGCGTCTGAATAGAATAGCTAAATTGCTGCCATCTTCACGCAGTTGAACGAATTACGCCACTGTGAAAGCACGTCTAAACGCCTTGTGACAAAAAAACTATGTTAAAGTACTTGTTCAAAGACAATTTCTGTCAAAGTAGACTCTTCTCACCTACGATATGTCTTAATGCATTATTGTTGTTTTTTTCTTTAATTGTGATTTCCAGGTTGTTGACGTTGACGGTGATGATTTGTTTTAGAAAGAATTTGTTTGGAATGAAAATATTTTTTACGGGATATTTTCGGGCGGAGTTGCTTCGACGGGATTTCTTTTGGCGCAGTTGTTTTGACGAGATTCTTTTCGAGGGTTTGACGAATCTTTTTAGGCACGAACTCGCCAATGAAAATTTGGCACCATTTTTGGGATTTTTATTATTCGGGACATAGACAGTCGAACCCATGCCGATCCCGAACATTCGTTTTAGGAACATTTCGATCGTAATTATTATCCTGTTGGACATTTGAGACTTCGGGATTTCAAACATCTCCACACAACTTCCTCCGAAAAAAAATCCGAGATTTGGATTTTCGGGAAATTTTAATTCGGATAGAAAAATGTCGAACTTATGAGCTTTCGGAACATTGAAAATTCGGAATTTCGATTCCTATAATTTGGCGGATCTGGCTCTGGTCTTTTCCTGCGCCTCGAAAAAAACTCCTCGGTCGCTCAACCATTGCCCAGATAGTCGATCTTCGCTCTTCTTCCTCTTCCGCTTTCTCCTCCATTTGCCGCTTCTCCTCTCCATGCCTTTCGTCATGCCAGAGATGCAATTCATGTGTCCGGGCAATCCTTGCCACGGGTAATTGTCTCGTTCGAGACGGTCCATCGTTACTTCGTTCACAGCACTCGACAATGGCAGATGCTAGTAACGAGAGTTCAGTCGCTCAGTCTACTTCTTCTACAGTCTTCTTTGAGTTTGCACATTTCTCAAGCTGTTCCACGACTTTACGGAAAAATAATTCGATGCGTTTATTTCCAACGTTCGACGACGTATGAACACGGGGCCAGTTGAAACGATTTATATTACGCATTTTGGAGATATTTCTGTTAAGCAAAGGAACGTTGCTCGTGTCACGCCATTTTCTTTTACACTTGAACGAGTTCGGAAAATTAGTCAGTTCTGACGTTTTTTAAATCATATTGTTATTATTTTTAATCAATTTCATAAACTCCCGTAAGTTTGGCGCTGCTTGAATACAACATCTTTTTCCAAATTTGTTTCTCGGTTTATTTCCTCATGACTTTTTGAAAAATACTGCAAAAATTAACAATGGATAAATTTGTCAAGTGAATGGAATTTATGAAGAACACATGTTAATGAATGCCATATATGTATATTAGGGTATTGCAGAGAAAAAAATTCTGCTGTTCTTTGATTTAAAGTATATAGTGACAGAAATTCAAGAGATTCCTCAGTAATTATGTAGACTTTAAATTTAGTTCACAGATGGAAATAATTGGACGATCAGTTGAAATCGATTTTTCCGGTGAATATCAATATTCGGGGATTAAAATTGAGTGCAATGCATGATATTACGCTCACTTGAGATAGAGAATCATGGATTCCACAGTGATCTTTTTGTCAGGAACAATTAATAAAAACTTACAAATATTTTTTCACCGCAACAGAACGATCATGTGATGAATTGATAATTTCCAGATGGATTCGTTCCAAATAGACGAGTGAAAAAAGTGATGAATACACGAATAGAGTGATTAGGGTAATATTTATATCTACTGGAAACGTCGATGTTAACTGATCAAACAATTTTTTACGTGTGAATCAAATGCAAAATCCGCATAACGATTGCGGAACCCCTTAAAGTAGTCCGAATGGGTTCCGATACGGCCAAATTATTTCTGATATTATAGACTTCAAATCTAAAAGTTGCCAAAAAAATTCGTGAAAGGAAGTAATAGAAAACAGCTTCATGACTGGCTGATGGAATTTTCTTCCGAAGAACCTCGATGGCCGCCCGTTTCAAATGGCCCCGGTGATTCCTATGCGTGCAGTAAACCAAAGAAAATATCGCACGCGGAAGCGGTTCTTCCGCGTCTGGGTGGGATGTACAGTTAGGGCAGGGCGGTTGATTCCGCGGGGGGGCCACGAGGTACGAGCCTCTTGGCTTTTCCATACGCAACTGGGCACCGGTTAACTATACATACCTAACCAATGCACCATCCGCGATACGAGGTACGTTGTACGTAGTGCTACTGCAAGTACGTACGATGATTGTACCCGGAGTGTGGGCGCCTCGCCGTGCATAACGTACAGCGCACGCGGAACGTCGGCTCGATGCTAACGATTGCGCGAGCGAGCGAGCGTGCACACTTAACCGAAGTACGACGAAAGAACAATTTTTTTTTCCTCTCGGGTTTTTTTTTTTTAAATTTTTTATAAATTTATTTTTCATCCGTGCGCACGGATCGTCGTCGCCTTAGGCGTCCGCGAGTTCTGTGCGTCCAACCGTATCGGGGTTTTGTGCATACGGTATAGTGGAGTTGAATTGCGTTTCTAGTATGGTTCACACACGGGTGTAAACGTAGTTTGGTATTAAACCGCGAAATCGGTTCGATTCGTAAACCACGATAAGCGTGATTTTTTTATCCTTCTTTTTTGTTTTTTCTCCATGGTTTTAAGAAGTTTTTTTGTTAAACTTTTTTGAAGATTTTTCGTGCTACTCGATGGAATTTTTCACGGCTGAATCGGTTTCTCGGATGTATCACCGTCGCAGGTTGTGTTGTAACGTAGAGGTTGTCACGTCGGTATACGCTAAAAGGCGAGGTTTATGGGACCACGAACGTGATCGTGGTCAACGCGTGCGGTTGATCCGTCAAGAAAATGTACAAATGTGATTGCGCGTCGTGGCGTTGATCGCAATCGACTATTTTTACATAGCACGACCTCGGACCCGATCCCCTTAACTAGGAGGAATTGGAAAAACGTCGGAGTTAGCCTCGATTACGCTTCGTTCGATTGAGCCACGGTTTTGAATAATTTCAGCCGGCTTTGGACGTAAACAAATTAAAGGAAACTTGATTTGCTTTCTTTTCAATCATCTTTTTGATGTAAATTGATTCTTGACTTTGTATGTTTATTTGATGTTACTTTGACTTTAAGGTATATTTATTTCGAATGTATATCGGTTGTTTTTTGAGTTTTGATTTTGCTGGGGTCTAAATCGATAATAAGAAGAAAATTTAAGCTCAGTTTGATCTTCCAGTGCAACTCTCATCATCCTCATAACGAGGTGAGGTTTTCCAATATATCCATATACTAGAGGGCATCTTATGTAAAGTTTACACCGTTGCACCGACATTCATCTTCTGATGTGAGGTTATGCCTGTATTTATTGTTGTTGTAGATAACCCTAGTAAAGAACTTTACGTTGATTGTAGTTGTTCAAGAAAATTGGATAGGGCATTTTATGTTCATTTGGGCTGGTGTAGGGCTCCGGAACTCGCAATTATTGTAGTTATTTCGGAATTATTTGAATAACTTGGGTGATAGACGTTCGCAGAGCGGTGTAAACGTGGCAAGAGATGACCTAAATATATATACATTCATTCAGGAGTAATTAGTCGCTCCGCCGACGCAATTACCAAAAAATAGTAAAACTGCATGTATTTCAAACGGGAATTGTTATCTCATTACAGGGGATAATTAGAATTCATTTGACCTGAGATTCAAATTAGCCTTAAAGCCTTTTTTTTCTCGTTTTGGGAATTGATTGAGACTCCGGAAAAATCAAAATTCGCAAATGATCCAAATAAGAACCGAATAAGATAAGCAAATTTGCGCAATTGTAGAGTTTTAGAAAAATCTTGATTTTATAATTGATGACATAATAATCAATACGAGAAAAAAAAGTTTCATTGGATGGCATTTTTCTTTCCGTCAATAGACTTTGAATGATGAGGTGCTTTATAAATTTTTTCGTTTCGCAACATCCTCCATCTCGATTTCTTCATTCCCGACTTCGGAAATCACATAAACGATTTATTTCCAATTTCGAGTACTTCGAGGAAGCTCCATGGAACCCACAAAACTTGATGAATCTTTGGTTTTTAAGACAAACACTTGTTTTCCAGATAATAATAAACCATCGAATCGGAACTTCGCTTGAAGTGTCAATGACAGCTGAATTATCTCAGTCGAACGAAGGAAAAACAAAAAAAAAATCCTTGTTCGTGACGGAATACATTGTTTCCCTTATTCCTGCACTGTTTTTCGTATTTTGTATTATTCCTTTTTTACACTACTGTTATTTCGCAACCGTGACTCAGTAGACTTTTTTTATTCGTCACCGACGTCATTTTCGAACGAAAATCAGGATTAGGGTCGAAAAATGTGTGGCATCCTAAATTGGTATTGCAATTTGGACGGTAAAAGGATCTCGTAGCGACGAACTCGTGATTTTAGTCACGCGGAAAAATTTAGAATCGACCGTCATTCGGAATCAATTTCTTAGCGCCATTATACATATATACCGGGTAGTCCATTTAAGTTGGCACAGGAAATTATCTTGAGCACGACGTATTTTGAAGAAAGATGTTTGCAATAAACCTTTCATGGCTCCAAGGGGACGAAACACTGTGTTAACGTACTTTTCATCCGTTGGAGGTTAACAATGTCATTCGGAGGTCATGATTGGTTTGTCTCCGTAGGAACTCGTACGTTCGTTTTACAGATTCGAATTTTACACAAAAAATTAAAAACTCTCATCCCGAATTGTTGTTTCTACGACATCCATTCTTCAAGGTCACTTGAATGAATTTAAAAAATTGGTCTATTTTTATTGCGCAACCTCAGCGAAAGAATTTAGAGTATGATACCAACTACTCCGGAGAATATGCAGGAGCGAATTATGAATGCTTGCAGAAGCATTGAAAAGTATTGAAGGTAACCGTCATAATTTCGAGTATCGATGAAATAATGGTCTTTTTCATTATTTTTAATTTCCGGTTTTATCGAAGACTGATTTTATGAGTTTCAAAATATCGTGAAAAAATAATTTTCTTCGTGTGCAACGAAAATCTGTGAAGAACTAAAAAGTACACGTTCCTACTGAAAGAAATCAATGTTGACCTCCGAATGACCGCGTTGACCTCTACCCAATGACAAGTACGATAGCACAGTGTTTTGCGACTTTTGAGTCATGGAACTTTTATTCCAAACATTTTTCTCTAAACTACTTTGTTCCAAGATATTCCGCTGCGCCAAGTTAGATGGGCCACCGTGTATATTAGGGTGGTTCTTATTTCGGTCATTTTTGAAATGTGATTGGGACCCGGTGTAAATCAATGGCAAAAAAAATAACAAAAATGTTGATCCTAATTTGAACCTCTTAGTCCAACTCCTTCATCTTCCGAGAAGCAGGTGAAATTTCCCGTTTAAAATACACGCAATTTTGCTCCATCCCGGTAATTATATTAGTGGGAGGACTAATTATTCTTGAAAAAATCCAATACTATATGGAATTGACGGGTATAAACCCTACTTTTAGGAAAAAAATATGACACATGGGTCATTTCATGCCACATTTACACGCACCTTCGCACCGGTCCCTGAGATCGTTCTGCAATTTATTGGGATAATTCTAAAATAAATAGAATATTTGAGAGTTAAGGGACCCTACATTGATTGTGATCGTTCGGGAAGGTTGAGTTGAATGTTTTACGTCAATTTTGACCCACTTGGCTCAGAATTTATGCAGATTCATCAATTTTTAATTAAAAAAAGAGTGAACAATATAAAAATGACCCATACATTTATATTTTTATACAGTTATATTTTTTTCCTGAAAGTAGGGTTTATACCCGTGAATTCCATATAATATTGGATTTTTTCAAGAATAATTAGTCCTCCCACTAATATAATTACCGGGATGGAGCAGAATTGCGTGTATTTTAAACGGGAAACTTCACCTGCTTTTCGGAAGATGAAGGAGTTGGACTAAGAGGTTCAAATTAGGATCAAAATTTTTTTAATTTTTTTTGCCATTGATTGACACCGGGTCCCAATCACATTTCCAAAATGACCGAAATAAGAACCACCCTAGTGTATATATTCTCACGTGAAAACCAGAGAATACGAATAATATTTAATGACTTTTCCGCATTTTTCATCCTTGACCCCGATCGTGATCGACGCCGTCGGTGTTTCGGAAAATGAACGATAAATTATACGCGTTAATGAATAGTATTTCCAATTAAGTTAAAGAGACGCGTTGCATCCGGTATTACGCTATGACGATTAAAGAACGCGTCGCATGGTTTCCTCAAGAATTGCGCAAAAAAAAAACACAAACAAAAAAATAACCGCCGCGCAAGTGCGCGCGAGTCTCGCGATGCGTTGAAAATGTCCATGGAAAAAAAATAACATCTTGGATGGAAAATCTTAAAAGACTTTCCCCGCATTACGAACGTTATCCTTCCATTGTGCACGAGTCGCCTGGGAATAGGAACGCAACGAGAATTCGTATATCATGCCGCGATTAAATAGCCTGTATTATTTTCATCGTCGGGATGGTGAAATTCTAGCGTGTGTCGCGTTGCGACATCCAATCCCGGGTTCGAATTAGGACGGAAGGCCACGAACGTTTTTTTCCCTTTATTTTTCTTCTTTACTATCATCGTATTAGACATTTTGTTCTTCATTATTATGCTCTAAAAATGAAAATTTTTCCGTCTTTCGTAGATCGAAAAGACTGGAATCATTCATGAATCTCATATCAAATTATCCAACAGAAGAAAAATCGTGCATAAATTGTTTAAAAAAAATAGCAACCCTTCGATGCTCCGAATATAAACGTTTTTCGAAATTGAACTGTGGCTAAAATGGGTTATTTTTGTTCACTCATTCAATTTGATAGCGGAATCAATCAGAGAAATATTAAACGTGACAGAAATAGGGAATTATTGCTATTTTAATTAAAGAAAAAATTAAGCAAATAAAGTTCATGCTAAATATTGATTTGTATTGTAAAATTGTGAATCGCGTCCACAGCGAGTGAATTAAATTTGATGAGTTTCTGATTGACGAAAAAGTAATGGGTCTTATCGATTATCCATTGTCAATTATTGCCTGATACAGTGGAGATAAAATCCACTTGACGTTTTGGCCGATAGGGTATCATCGAGAGAGAGAGTCTGCAGGCAGGCAGTGATTTATGCATTCTCAAATGCGCGTGAAAGTTGATCGTAAAGTAATAAGCGTACAGCAGCGTCGTATATCCAAGAACATTTTTACATATAATATATGATAAGAGGGATGAATAAAGTATCCCAAGAGGATTTTAAAAAATAAAGTATTAATCTACAATATGCATCACAGCCTCCCAGTACCGGGATCCCAAGTGTTATGCCATATTACACATTGTTCCAGCACCATTTAGTCAGGCTCAGTGCTCATCATCACATGTACGTGAAAAAAAAGAAAGAAAAAAATGATAATCCGTTCACTGAGAGCCGAGGGTACCAAATTATATTTCAATTTTGTCAATAACTAATCTCATGCGCAATTAAAACGGTATCTTTTATCGTCGAAACAAAAATCTTTAAGCGATTAATACAAATTTTAAGAAAATGGAATAAAATTTCAAAATGAAGAGAAATTATTTTCTAGTAACATTTGCATCTATAAATCCGTAATAAGCGTACGGAATTGCGAACTGATACGATAAAATTGTGGGACATTGGTAGAAAATGAAATTAAATTAAATGGAAATAAAATAGAAATTGTTTTGTAGTATGACAATATTGTTCAATAAAATGTAGTGTACTCTCTGCCCTCCGTGGTTCGGATTATATCCGATCGCAAATTAATACAACCAAAGGCTGCCACTAAAAATAGATGAAAATTTGAACTCACCCAACTGCTTCGAGGCGTACTGCTGAAGTAGGCGAGTCCGTTTTTTCTCGTAGCCCTTTTGCGTAATGTCCCCTGTTCAGACAGGAAAAAAACAACGAAGCGTGAGTACATGGAATACGAGACACTATTGAGATCGTAGATGTTTAAAGCTATCAGGTCAATCGAGTGATGTCAGGGAGCATCGCGATGACACAGAAAAGTCGCGTCTATCCTCAATGTTGGCGCCAATTCGCAGATAACACATCTTCTTCGCTACTACGTCAACGCAGATAATCGGGGAAATTTGTCCATTTTCCGAGTTTCAATGAGAATCGCAACAGATAATTTTTAATTAAAGGTATTTTTTCTCATAAAGTAGATTTTGTTAATTAAAACGCTGGAAAAGTAATCGATTGAAAAAATCATAGTTTCCGAAAAGACGGAAGACATTCCGGAGATACGGAAATTTTTACTACGTAAATAATGAAGGCAAAGATCTGAAAAAATCTCTATGTTGTTGTTGCTATCAAGTACTTTGAGGAAAAAATGTTAATCCAAGTCAAAGACCGGTCGTGTCAGAAATGGCCGATTTCATTTGGAATCCATCATATCTATATTCCAATCCAATAAAAGAATGAATTAATAGAAAAATCAACAAAAATGCATCTATAAATTAATGCCAGTAAAATTATAAACATGTGTCGAATTAAAAGGTTAATACATATATTTTTCCCTCCCGAGACTTTCACCTGTGAAAATATTTTCGAAATATATATCGTCTACACTTTTTTTTCGCCTAAGTGATAGAACGAACACGTTTTTTCAGATTATCATCTAACAATTATATGAAAAGGAAAAATAATAATAATAAATACATTGAATTCGTTTTCTCTCTCCTCAATTCCTTTGTCGAGTCGCAATGTTAATTGCGAATGAATTCCCGGGCAACGGGAAAGTGCAAAAATCAACGCGCCAAAGAACTTTTCCGTGAATTGTGAAAGCCAATGTATAAATGTATGAAGAACATTGCGGGGTTTGGGCAAACGCAAAGATCGTATTTCATACGATAGAACGAGATAGTTATTAGTTTTATGTTATACATTGCACATACAATACGCACGATTCTTCGCAGTGTTAGCAATTAATACCTCGCGAAGCCCGTGGGCTAGAGAAGGTGGATGATAATTATTTTTTGTAATGAATTGCGCCAGCCTGGAGGAATAATTATTTTATGCAACGCTCAACGCGGCCGCCTTCCTAATCGCGTTTCCGGAACGAGGTTTCGCTGCATATGAACGCACGTACGCGACCCCTTCCCCCTCTTCTCGACCGTCATGATGTAGACACCGTGGCCAGGCACACGTTTGATGCGCTAACGGCGAACGAATGCATATTTCGCTCGACTATAGTACAATCATTGGAGTAGGATTACCGTTTCACGGCTCGAGCTTACGCTCGGATGCGCGGATCAAGAGCTTTTCGATTCTTATCGCGTCCGCGTCAGCTGGCATCGCGGAAACTCGTTGCCGAGAAGGGAGGTCGATGCACGACCAACGGAAGTTTAATCGCTATTTATTCTCGCGTTGATTAATTAATCACGGGTTATGTTTATTATTATGACGAGTCGGTGGGCTAATAATACCGTCGATGATAAGAAACAGTACATTATTGTCCCGAGTGGTTATTACTTGGTAACCATTTCGAGCGTTTGTTATCAAGAACCTCGGACGGCAAATCTACTCCCAAGACAGATTCAATTGAGAACTTGTTCGAAGGTGCTGTTCACTACGATTAGTGTTTTTTTTTCAATAATTTTTTAGCAGCACAATTGACTTCCCGATTTTAAAGGGAAATTATTGTAATGACCTCGAAAATCGAATTTTTATCGGATCTTCCCGTTTTGAGGTCATTCGGCTCATTTTAGTCTATTTTGATCACGTACGTGATCACATTTTTCGTTAACGATTTATCGAAAACTAATAACGCGATCAGAATGATCAATGATGCAATCGATGTGTTCTGATGTGACTTACAGCTGATTAGATTTTGGTCCAATTTTGTACAGTAGCTTTTTAGTTTTCTGAAAAAAACATAATTCAAAAATTCTTTCGTTAACGTTTTCTCTAAAACTAATAACGCGATGAGACTGATCTGTGATGCAATCGGTGTGCCCCGCTGTAACGTAAAGCTGATTACACTTTGGTCGAATTTGGTGAAGTCGTTTTTTATTAAAAAAAAAAAAAAATTCGACAAAATTTTCGTTAACGTTTTCTCGAAAAATAATAACGCAATCAGACTGATCGATGATGCAATTGATGTGTTCTGCTGCAACTTAAAGTTGATTATATTTTGGTCCAATTTGGTAAAGTAGTTTTTTTGTTTCTTGAAAAAAACATAATTCAAAAATCTCGCTCGCAAATCAGGAAGCTTCTTGTGCGGCTCGTAAAGAGTCACACAAAATAAACATAAATAGCTGTAGGGATAACTAGCCATAAACACCGCTAACCATGGGCACAACTATCTATGGGCACTACTTAACCATATAGACTACTAACCATAGGCCCCCTAGTTTGTGTCAATGAGTCAATAGGGTGCGTTTGTGTGAGCCCAAGTTAATGGCAGTTAGAAGTGACATATTCAAGGTGATGTACCAAGTGATAGATAGAGCATACAAAGTATAGTCACCAACTGAGTGTAGATTAATTGACATTATTCGTACATTTCAAATTGGTGTATTCTTTAGATAAGGTTAAAAATATTTTCGATTTAATAATTCGGAATTCATTCAAGGCCTTATCGGGTGGATATTAAAAATCTTGATAATTTTAGGCATTATAGTTATTGATAGAATAATAAGAAAAAAAATTCATAAATTATTTCAGAATTTTTCACTACATAATTCAGTATTTATAAATTTATGAATTTAACACGGTTGCTTATGTCGGAACGACTCCGGCAGACGTTAATGGTTGCGAAACGAATGGAAGTGAATCGCTGTAAATTCTGCTAAAATTATATCATTAAGATTTAGGATCAACAGATTGAATATGCTCAGTTTTAAATTAAACGACTGAGTAATTGTCCAGAATTTAATCAAAGTAATGAGGAGTATCGCATAAAACCATTAAAACAGTTGTACAGCCACTGACAAAACCTCAGTCAACCACACGTAATATCGTCGGAGTTGACTCCAATTATTATTAAAAGTGGTAAATTAACGTTTCTAAGTGTTAATTTTTTATTAATCCAGCGATTTGTAACGCTGAACATGTACGACGTGATCTAGACTTGTAAGTCTACGATTCACCCATTTTGCACTAACTTCTTGCCTGACAGCCTATCCAGTAACACCTTAATCGGCACTGTATATGAAGGATTCCACGTGAAACCGGCCACTTCTGACCCGACCGGTGTTCGATTTGGATGAAATTTTTTTTCCTGAAAGTACATGATGACGACAACTTTCGACAATTTTTTTAGATTTTTGCCGGCATTATTTTTATAGTAATGAATTTTTGAAAATGTCGTCAACCAATTTTTTAACTGCAAATATCTCTTAGGCAAAATATCCAAATTTAATCGCCCGCACGTAAAAATATGCGTAAATAAGGTCATCTTTCGGAACAAAATATTTTTATAAAAAATTTGTTTTATGTATACTACTTTTTTTTACATCTAAATGACTAAAATCGACTTTCTGAAAAAGCGCCATCGTTTCTTTTACGAAATTTTTTATCCACATTCCTTGTCCGATTGTCGAAATTTTAAGCCCTGAGTGGGAGTAGCAAATTCATATTTACTATTTTTCCACGAATTTCAATGTTTATTGAAATTGGAAAACTACAAACTGCAATGAATATTCCATGAGTGTAGATAACAATTAAAGTAAAAACCATTTATTTTCGAGTTAAACAATTTAATTTATTAATTTATTCAGGTTTAAATGATCGTAAAAGATTTCGATTCGGCAAAAGACGAATAATTTTTCACGTGAACTCGTTAATCCTCATATGTAGATAAATATTTACTTGTTTGCGATTTTGCGGAAAATTACGCGTTTGTCGACCAGGATACCGCACCAGGATTCCACTGGAATAATAACTACGAAAAAAATTTCATTCAAATTAAAGGCCGGTCGGGTCAGAAGTGACCGGTTTCACTTGGATTCTCTCATATACATTATGAGGTGTGTCATTTAACCTTCAGACCACACACCTATTTTTACGATTAAAAACTACACACCGGCTAAATTCGACCCTACTCAAATCTTGACTGTTCGCCATTTTGAATTGACCCCTGCGATCGGGTTGAAAAAATGCTGAAATATACTTTGAACATTGTTGAATCCGTTGATATCAATTAAAAGCCCGATTGGAATTGTTTACATGCATAAACATTTTTTTTTCAAGCTTGGGTACAAGAAAATTACAGGGTCATTCTGATTTTCTATGGTGTAAAGGTAAAGATCTACAGTGTGCAATTAAGAACCTAAGATGTTAGCATAATATAATAAACATTATACGTGGATGGGACAGTTAGTAAGCATTATGCAAAATGTATCACCTACTAGGACAGGCTGGAAATAGATGAAGAAATTAGCTGCGTGAAACAAACTGCGGCTCGAACGGGAGTTATGAGTTCGTCGACCATCGTTAACCCGAGAAAAACTCGCCGCAAAGCAAAGGATCGTTCGAGAATCGGTTTGTTCTATTTCGAGGCGGTACTGAACTGCGGATAGGGTTGTGTAGCTTCTCGATTAATCGCGTCACTCTAAGTGTAATGGAACTACCATTCTCATAATCGTCGTGACCAATTTTTTGTCTCCATATTCTTCATTAAAACATTCTACGTAGCGTTTCTTGCCAATTAGCGCAATCGGGGTGCGTGATGAGAAATCTAACGGATGGGCCTGTACCAAAATTAATGACGTAATTCACCGATAAAACGAATTACCACGTTGATTCCCGATAAAGTAGGATACGGGGGGATTTTTCTCCTTTCAATTGAATTATTTATAAACGTTAAGCCTACTGAATGTACGAGAAACCGGGAGAAAGTTTCTTTCCGATCCAAATGCGTCGATATAAATCGTGTCACTGTCTCGAAGAGTCTGTTGGAACGCGAATGAAATTACGAAATCGTGCGTTAACAGCGCGGACTCGTAGTTCGATACGTAACAGTTCAGACGGTATGTTCGAAGAAGTTCGTTCACAACAGGTTTTGATAACGCCTACTTATTTGCCGCATAGGTAATCCGCTTGAGATATCGAATAAATTACACGGGCCAACGAAACAAAGTCGAGGCAAATGACAACCGATAGTTACAAGTTTTTATTTCTCGTAGAACGAGAATCTGGCTTCGAAAATAGGAGTTTGGATCTAATTTTCTATACAAACAGGATTGGAAGACCCAACAAACGTGTTTTTGACTGCTTTTGTAGACTTGCAGAAGAACAACGCGAGCCGATGGAATCGTCCATATGGGATAAGAGGAGAGCCTGGACCTCGCTTTTGTAGTCTGCGAATCGAGAAATGACGGGGCTTTTTCGATAAGAAACCTGTAGGTTTGTAATTTATTTTCACATTTTTACGGTCTCCAAGTTTTACCGAGATGGAATCTCATGGGTTTCTTAACGGAACCAGGTTGATTTCGAAATAATATTTATTTGGTTAATGATAAGTTATTTTTTGCTTCAAATATCGCAACAATATAATAAAATAAAATAAAAAAAGCTGCACGTTGAAACTTGCAATTTGCTTCTTCTGAATCGTGGTTAGTGAAAGAAGATTGCTTTATGAGGATTCATAAATGAGGAAAATATGAGCGAGCATATTTTATCTGGCTTTCTCATGGAAGAATCTTCGTTGACGATTTACGATTCGACGGAAGCGAATTGCAAGTTTTAACTTGCATCTTATTTCTATAAGTTGAACGGGTCGTTCTATATCAATCAAATTAAGCAACAAAAAGTAACGAATGCAGGTAAACGTTTGCTTATGCACGTTTATAAATTTTAACATGATCATCATAATCATGATTTTATCATGATCATGGTGATGATGATGATGATAATGATTTTATGGCTGATCTCCGCCAAACTTTGTCGACCTTTTATCTACCTTATCATATCAATGATATTGCATACTTCTATAGACTTGGGGTTCGATTGGTTGAAGTTGATAGTAGATAGAACGACAAAGTTGAGTTTTCGGAAAACTCAAAATATCATCAAATCTGAACTTCTGGACGGATTTGGCTTAAATGCAATACCAAATATCCTTGTGCATTAGAGCGGAGCGCGGTTGTATGGAAAAAAAATAAAGTTGTTAAAATGAAAAACTTACCCCCGCAAAAGTTGCGTTGGGTCCTAAAATGAATTTTAAGATTTAAAAATTTTTTTTTTAATGACCGCTGGGGTCGCGCATTGGCATTGAAAATTGAAAAAAAAAACCGAAAAAATGACCCGATCACACAGATCCGTTGAAGAGGCTCTGTAGATTATTTCTCATTCGTGAAAGAATTTATTTGCCTAAAAAACCAGCCCTAGTGTTTCCTAATTGCCATCTAAAGCAGAAAAAAACCAAGCGAAAAATACAAATAACGAGACAGATTATATTTTAAAAAGTATAGAAAAACACATTGAATTTTCTCATTTAACGTATTTTTTTTTTATTTCCCGAATTCAATAATTCATTTCAAATAATCTTTTTTGGTTTCAACATTTTGTAGTTCTTTTCGTGAAATTAATGTATTTTTCATCGACCCGTCTCTGTTGGTGAATCCGCAAACTGTTTGGGAAGCCTCGGTGACCAATTTGACTGCCCTTTCTACAGCTTGACTGTCGCATGGGAAACTTGTCAACAAATTTGATTTGGGTAGTGTCGTTTTGGCTGACAATATCCCAAAGCTCTTATGCCGTAAAATCCATTACCAATGGAGGTTCAGTCAAACGATTTTTCTCTATCTGCCACCAATCAATAAGTTCGAAATATTCAGCGGCTTCAAAATTGAAATTTGGGACTTTAAACTGTCTCGAAATGTTGGAATTATTGGTTGTTGCCCTTGCTTTGAGAATTCGTCGAGCAGCGAGTTCTCGAATATTTCGGCGATCGTCCAGCAGCATGGCTATCAAAATATTTTCGCAATGCCCAAAGTATCCATTGCGAGCGAAAACTGGGTCTACTACCTTTTTCAGCTCTTCTGGCAAATATCTTGTCAGACGAATGGACATGAAAATGTTTCGCACCGTAGACAAATGAAGATTTGGATTTGGGCACGAGCTAGACTTGTGGTTTCTCGATACGGCCAAATATAAACACCACGCGTCAGGACCGAGCTCGGTGTTGTATTCGGCCCGCGCTGTCGGGGCCCAAGCAGTAGGCCAAGGGGTTAAAAATTGGCACAAAATACAAGGCCTACTAACATATATTTGAATTTGAATTTATCGACGGTCAACTCAAAATTATTGCATTTACTTAGGAAAAATGTTTTAGACGGGCCGAAGAGAAAAATTTAAAAAATTTAAAATTACGAGAAATTAAATTTCCCCGGTAGTGACGTTGAAATGTTAATAAATGAGGACGTTAAACACAAAAGCTATAAGGAAGTGTTTTGTAGCAAAAATGCTACCGTGAATTTGTACATAGATTTAAAAGCTGTGGACACTGGACACTGAAAAAAAATTAGAAATACAGCAAAATCAAGAAATCGAAAGTTTTTATTCTGCGTTGCGCAACCCCTAGAGGTGCAAATAATTTTTTTTTTAAATCTTAAAATTAGTTTTAAGATTATATGCAACTTCTGCGGGGGATATAATTTTGATTTTCCAAAATTTTGGAAATTGCTCCGGTCTATTGTGCATAACTGTATATGTGAAGAATTATTTAGAGGCATATCTGAAAAAATTGTGATTTGATGCATACATATAGTGTAAAATGATCCTAGATAGTTATGAGAAAAATTTGGTCATGGTACGAAAATTCGAAAGTAGCGACAAATGGCTTTAGAAGGAAAAATATATATTTTTTCGAGGTTCTGTCAGCTTGTCGGATTCACTGTCTTTCCGAATACAACCAGTAGCAATTATGACGTGTTAATTTTTCATTAAAATCCATCCATCCGTTCCAAAGTTATAAATTTTTTTCGAAATTTTCAAATTGCATTCTCACTCCTTAAGGGTTGCTTGTTCGGGACTCAAACTTGGTCAAATTATTACACGTGGTAATAGTTGACGCTGTTTTCTTCTAAATTAGGGTCAACCTACCATCCTCGAAGCCAGATTAATTTTCTACAGAAAAAAAAAACCATACGAAACGGTTGCCATTTGTCTTGACTTTTGAAATCTATAACATTTTGTTGGCCTGCGTTGTTTGTTTGGAAAAAAGTGACGCCCGAAAATAGGCTTATATCCTGCCTTACGGGCTCGTGTTTCAGTAACTTGAATTGATAATTGATCTTACTGGGTCGTCTCCTGAGCGAAGAGCACTTGCGAACGAGATAAACCGGTTGTCCACCATTGGCCCGTCTCAGCTGTGACTTTCTGCGCAATGGTCGCCTCTTCGGTCCAACACGTTTCTGCTGTTGGCCTTGTTGGTTATCTTTGGACGACTCTCTCTGTTGGTTACGATCCCCGATGACTTTGCCATCGTTATCCGATACCCGATCGTTTTTCGTCTCCGATTCACTGTCACTGGACGTAAAGCACCGATAGTGTCGCGAAACTTCTTTTTTGTCGGAACTCGAACTGACGCCCGAGTGTTTCGACAGAAAAGTCAAAAATGGTGTGCTGGCAAAGTAATTGATCGATGGTGTCGTGGAAGGTCTCCACGTTGGTCTTTGCGCGAGTATCCCACTGACCCTGAGCTCTTCGCTAAACAGTTTGTCTTCGTTAAAGTCGCTTATTTTCGGTGCCGGACATCCGGAACCTTCGGACGATTTCGACGAGGACGTGGAAATCCTCGAACAAGCACTGGAGGACGTTGCAGTGCCTAAAGAAGACGATAGCTGTGCTGGTACAGGTCTTTGACGGTAAACATCTGGCCTCTCGTTAAAGTCGCCCGATAACAACAACTGCTGATCGTCGAATTCGTCGGAAACATTGGAGGACCAATCGTCCGATTTAGATTCCGCGAGTGGATGATCCTCATCGACGGTCAGGCAGCGAATTTCTCGCCACACCCGGCGCTGCCTTCGCGAACGCCTTCTCTCGGGTGGAACGAACCAAACAGGGCTTGCCGGTCGAATTATCTCTTTGGAAACCGTCTTTGTCGGGCTGCTCAAATTCGGTCGCCTCTGGGATGTTCTAGTGGCTCTGCGACCACTGGATCTTCTGGGGCCAGAGGTCCGTTTAAAATAACCGTCCGCGCTTACACTAGGCGATGGTCTCGGGGCTTTGCGTCTGAAAAAGCCATTTCTGTTGCTCTTCAGATCAGTGAGTCTGGATATCGACAAGGAGAAGCTGAAAGACGAGGTAGAAGAATCCTTCGACGTCGATAGACTCTTCTCCGGTGCGGATACGGTTCTTGCGACCGTTGGTTGAGGTTTTCTCTCTTTGAGCCCGCTGTCCAGCGAATGATGGGCTGATGTCGAACAATTGTTCGAAGCTGGAAATGTAACCGGAATAGCGTCTCGCCAAACCCTTCCCAAACTCACGCTGACGCTAGGTGGCCCTTCGACGGGAGTAGTTGGCTCTTGGACAATCGATTCCTCGACGGATTCTGGAAGTCTTTCCGTCAAGACAGGAATAGCCGGGGGCTTGACGCATCGGGGAAAGACGGGTGAACTGTCCAGTCGCAGTACAGCCAGCTCGTTTGTCACGATCTCGGTTTTGTTGATCTGCGTAACTGTTTGATGCGATGTCTTAGAACTTCTTGCTCTGGGCACAGGTGGACGTGTGTCATAATCGTCTCGATTCTTTTCCTGCGGCAAATTGACGTCATGAATCCACTCGTCGTAGCCGATTGTTCCCGCAGCCTTCTGAATCTTCGACTCCTGATCCGCCTGAACGACAATCGTCGTAGTCGATCCATTGATCTGAGACGGAATTTTTTTTGTCGATTCCGATTCTGGCAAATGGTGTTGCACATCATTCCCGGTCGTTTCGGCGCTTTTTTGAATCTTTGTGCGCCTCTTACCGCGGTCCAGGTAACTCTTACGTATGGATATCCGTTTGAAGGACTCGCTGCGCTTGAAGGAGGGCTCGTTCCGGTCCTTCTTGCGGCCAACGAGCCTCCGCAAATTCTCGAACGAGATGGGCCTCATGGACCGAGCTCTTGCCCTTTCCCTTTTCTTTCGCTTTTTCGATCGTCTCTCAGCCGACCTACCGAGGTCGCATCAAACGAGTTCTCGCGGCATCACAGCTACCGTTTCAGCGTCTCCGAATCATTGTTTCGCACGTTGCACCGGCTTCTTCACATAATTCACACTCCGATCTTGTCAATCTTCTTCTCCCTTCGTTCATTCGTGGAATTATATCGCGGGCCCTAATAACCAACGAGGGATGCGGTATTCCTTCGAGGCCTTCCAGTCTCCGCGAGTCGTTGCTTTTTTTTTGCTTTGGCAGGGTTTGCCACGCCACGATCTCGCCGGTCTACCAATCCAACTTCTCGTATCGCCTATAGCGCGGGTGGCCCCGAGCTTCGCGTCTCACGAAGGTCTCCCTAAGAACACGCCAGCACACGGTAATCATCGGGATAATCGTCGACGGGAATCCGACTATACTCTCTCTCTCGCTCTTTCTGTTCCTCCACTCGTTTTGTGTCGGAGCAATCCCACGACTTTCACGATCATTTCTCGCAAATTTTTACAGCCCCAATGGGTCAGACATGACTGAAAATAAATTTCTTAGTTGCAACCACTCCCCCTTCATATCACGTTTTCGAAACTCTCGCGCACTGTTTACTATTTCTTGCGTGTGTATATTTCTGTACAATTCCTTCTGCACGGATTTGAACTCGTTACGTATAATTCTTTGGTTTCTTATCGGTTTTCTTGTTCAATTGGGCAGACGCAGCTAAAGCATCAAGTTGCGCCTCGTATCACAATTATAACACGAGACTTTCTCCAGTTCTCGTGGGAAGAGCTTGGCCAATTATATCAGCATCGCCTGCATCACACCAAATAACCCCAGCAAGCCTCGTTTTCGCCCTTTCCCGTTCTCCCGCTTCTGTCCCTCGCGTGCCGTTGCTCCGGTCTCTCGACCTTTCCTACCGTACCATCGGCCCGATTCTCGCGTTTCCACGCTACGGAATCGTCACGAAGCGCAGTATCGCACAGATAACACGTTAACCTTACCAATGACTATTTGCATTGCTCCAATTTTACTTATCTGCAAAGGGTCGATCCTCGGATGTTATTCACTCTCGATCTTTACTCAGTCTGGAATTCCTTTTATCCTGTTTCTCGATTACGTGTTCTCATATAGATCAACCATTTCTCAGTGTAAACAAACGTTATTCGAAACAACTTTCATCACTGACACTCCGAATTCTCACTTTTCAATGCGCTGGGACGCCACTTTCCATTCCGACCGAATAATTGGCCGCACGCGGTCGAATCACGCGGCTGGGAAAGGCGAACGAGGGAATAAACGAGCGCCCACTCGGTTGGACCATCTTTGTATGCGCGCTCGCCGCCAAGTCGATGCCTCTCTTCGATAGCGCATATATATTACACTATACACACGCATATCCATACATATATACAGATATACATTTACACGTGTATACGTATATAAAACACGTATATGTATATTTCACGTGTATTCGTATATACAACACGTATATGTATTTTTCGAATGGTACCTACATAAGTGCGCACGGGTTTATCCACTGCAAGAGGACGAGATAGCGAAAATAAAGAGAGAAAAGGTGCAACGACCTCGTCGCATCTACCAAGCCTATCACCTTAATTCAAACTTCAGTTTTCGATTTATTAAATCGATCGGACAATCAATCAAATTGATCCACAATTTTCGTTACATTCACTCGCATTAACACCGCAATTGCTAGTCGCTGATTATATATCACTGTTATCGATGCACATGTGCACTCGATCCAACATCGATTAATCCAAATAGCGTGATCGCGTCGTAACACCCGAAAGTTACCGGTGGTTGTGGTCGTAGTTTTGAAAAGACGAGCTTTTGACGTTGGAGATTATTGCGGGTTACCGCCGACGCACGAGCGCACACGCGGAACCATCACCCCGCGAGTCTCGCGAGTGTCTTGAACACAGGCGCGATTGTAAGCCGACCGCACAGACCCGAGAGTGGACCCAACCCTTCGCCTGGTCCTCACCAATACCGCATTCCACACTCGTCGTCACTCGCAGCGGCCCCGCGCACGTTGCTACTGCTGATGCTGCAGTGACTGCTGCTGTAGCTGCAACGTCAGCACCACAAGCACTCCAATAATCTTTCTTTCACGATGTTCTCGTGACTGCAATATTAATAGTAAAGCGCCGGTGGACGCGCACACGATCGCATGAATGTTGTTGTTGTCTTTTTTTTTTTTTAATCAACCCAGGGAATCTGGGAAAAACCTTGTTTTCTTGTTCTTCGACTTGAATTTTTACTGTATTTATTTTAATTTTCATCAACAATGTCACGATAATAACGAGGAGGGCTTCCGATGAAGCGTCGATGTTGTGTATTTATCAAGATTTACAGAATGGAATATGATTGAAATATTATGTAGTGAAGTCAAAAAAAGTGTATGAAAAAAATTGAAAAAAAATGAAGAAAATAGAGGCGACGTCAGTGGCGTGATTTTACGGTGTATTACGAGAAACATCAGACAGCCAAGTCAGCGGCTTTACTACTCTCGGAAGGAATCACTACTAAGCCGGTCGGCGCGCGCGCGCGAGTTTGCTCGATCGAGAAACGGGCCCCGGCGCGGCTGCTCGCCGCCACTCTCGCGGGCTGTGGGAAGGCGGCCCGGTAAATAAAAGTTACGGGAGTAAAGGAGCAAGGAGGCCCGGCGCGTTCGTGTGTTGTTGCTGCTGCTGCTGCTGCTGCTGGCTCGAAGGAATCGAGTTGCGAAGCGAGTGAACGAGCCACGAAGGAGGAGTGGTGGCATGCAGTCCGTCCACTCTCGCCGTCCGCTCGCCCGCTTGCTATGTCGCTTCGGCTCCCGCTCGGGACTCTGCAGCATCCCACTTTTCGAATATCAACAACGACGAAGACGACGACGACGCGCTACATGCCATAACAGAGCTGTAGCAGTGAGGACAAAACATTCCTTGGTCACTTTAATAGACGCTGGCGTTGCCGTAACTTGTGTCAAGCTTTTGTCAGATAATATGTAATTGATATTGTTTTTCGTTCGATTTGAACCCGAAGTTCCATTAACTTTGATGACAGCAAAAAACGCTATTGAAAACTATTTATGACATCTGAAAGACTCAGATGTTTTTATTTATTTCTACGAAATTCGTTGAAATGTAAGTTTATGTATCGAATCAATTATTTCATGTAAACAAATTCAAGTATCCACTTCAATGAAATGAATAATCAAGAATTTTTTTTCATCGAAACTCGGCTTCGGCACCTAATTATAAACGTCTAACGTATAATTCCATGACCCACGGGCTATTCATATGCCAATCATTGGTATCCCGCCTCGATAGATATATACCAGTTCAGAGATAGAATTTCGTGATAACGCACGCCTGTATCACGTATGTGGCGAGAGTGTAAGTTCTTCGCCGTCTCGCTTCAATCTTCATCGTTCTCGTCTTCTTCATCTGGTATCGTTGGGTTTTCCGGTTTTCATCCGCCTCATCTTATCCCCATACCGTGGCTTTGGGACCCCACGAGCCCCCCCCCCCCTCCCTCGTCGATCGGGGCGCTCCAGCCAGCACGATGTCCGCACGCCTTAAGCAGCGTTCACAACCTCGAACGAGCTTCGCACGGCTGCCCTCCGTGTGCCAGGTATATTCGCAACAGCGAACACAAGGTATAGCTCGTGCCTCGCTCATTGCACGATTATTCCATGCACGGTTTGCCACGCATACCAGATCCGACCAATAACCACAGTGGATCAAATTCCAGGTGCGCGTACGCACACGGCTAATCGCTCGTGCTGATCTCCACTTCTCGTACACGGGTCGCTCATTATTTTATTATGCAACTCTTTTCGCACTGACTACTCATTTTAATTGCGTGCCACCCAAACGTAAGCGTTGTTGCATGGCTATTCTCGCGTCAGTGTTATCGAAACGACCACCACCATCGGCAATAATAATTATCTGCCACGCTTCGCGAACGCGAATACTTTGCTGACCGAGTTTTACCGACGAGAATTTCATTTTTTTCATGAATTTGTTGCGATGTTATTCGTTGTGATAATTCCAAGGTTGTTGATTATTTATCGAAGAATTGAATTTTATAAGATGAAGTAAGCACGGACGTAGGGTATGTCGGGGAAAAATGTTTATTCTCGGGTTCAAAGTGAAGCTAATTTTTTTCCAATTTCCAATTTTTCAGATTTTTACTAGATCTCCTTGTGTCAACCATGATATCCGGAGTTTCAGTGACGAAAATTTATCATGCCATTCCGTTTCTTCGATTTATATTTATAATGTTTCTGACCAATTACGACAAAGCCCCAGTGTGCGTCCTGTAAATAAGCTGGCCTGTTTCATATAATAAAATTGGGCAAGACCCGTGCTCGAGGTTGAATTCTTGTTTTAAGAAAGTAGCGAGTTCATTCGATTATTGATAGCACGTGAATCGACACTCGGAGCGGTATTATTGAAACGTTGTCGCAATGCGGCTGTGGCGGTTTAAGTCAGAAGCATCAAAGTTTCTATCGACCATAGCGAATCTATATACACCCGCATTCGGTATATGCCATTCGGTCTCGCTGGTAGACACTCCGGGAAAGTACAGAAAGCTTCCTCGTCGGGTCGATCAATCATCCACGACCGTCTCGAAGTACCAACGAAATTACGACGGGTGCACATAGCGTCGAACAAGAATTTGACGTAAATTCCAACTCTCCAAACTTAGGCCCACGCGACGTCAACCGTCAGTGATGATAATGCGAATAAAAACCGGAAAAATGAGATAAAAACGAGTTTCCGTTGCTTTAGATGAAGGAGGAATGTGAGAACGTGGAATAAATAAGTTTGGATATAGTAAAATGTGCCTGACGTAGGTGCAGATATATTTATTGTACGCTATAGAATGTGTACAGACGTACATAACGTATCGATAAGCCATTGACGTTACATGAAGCAAGGGGAGAGGCTGCGCGGGATGTAGGAGATAGACGGTGAGGGAGGAGGCTCGAGGCGCGGGGTGTCAGTCGGGGTTTATGCACGAAAGTGCTGCATTGCACGACCACCGGCGAGGTATACATTATCCAAGGTGTACATGTACGATGTGTACGTAACGTGCGATGCTACGCCGAAGTTATGGTGCGATCGTGTATACCCGGACAGCCGTAAATGGCATGACTATACGTCTATGTACAGTACATGCACGAAGTGGAGGAGGAGCAGCAATGCTGCCTATACGTGGAGAGACATACACGCGAACCGTCCAACCGGATTATCTTCTCGATCGTGTGTCGAGGCCTTAAAATTCGTGAGCCCCGTAGCGTGGATCGAGGCTCGGATGCATTCATACGACGGAGATGCGATAGGGCAATGCGGATCAGTTAAGGAACCATTCTAAGTGTAAAATAGATGGGGAACGAAGTTCCGAACGTTCAATGTTCCGAAAGCTCATACGTTCGAAATTATTCATTCAAATTTTTATTTCTTGAAAATCCAAATCTAGTTTTTTTGTTCCGAATAGATAATGTTGCAAAGTTTCAGACCCCGGAAGTTCAAAGGTCCGTCGAATCAGTAATTCGAATCGAAGTGGCCTGAAAATCAAGATTCCGAATCAACCGCTTGAAGACGGCAAAAATTTGGAGGAACATAAATGGATAAATCGATACATTGGGACAACAGTTTTACTTCGATTCGGTTAAGAGCGGCTTACGCTATTCAGACGCCCGATTGGGGCCTATGAAAGTTTTTTCCTGCCAATGGTTTTGTTTTCGGAATTTTGATCCACCGGGACATCGTATCCGTCGAAGCATTGTCCAATCGATGTAATTCCATTCGGAACATTAACGAGTCGATACAATGTATTTTGAACTTTTTTTTTCGAAACTATGACCGCGTTGGTACCGTGCCCGGTCGAACATGGGCGGTCGGAACATTCCATTTTTGGAATTTCGCACCGTCTGGGCTTTGAACACTTTGAACTTCGATCTGCACTCTGTAAAATGAGTATAAATGCAGTTTCTATTAAAATAAACAAAGGGGAGAAGTCGAAGGGATATTGGATAGACTTCGGATCGTCCGCTGATCGTCAGTACCCGGTTTTACATTAAAATGTCTATTTCTGAATAAACGTTTGTCCTTTACGAAATTTTAACTTAAACAGATGCGAAGATAACGAGCCATTGCACACAGCTGGATGTTTAGAAATGGCAAACCAGATTAATATTTTCGTAAATTTCGTAGCAACTGTGACCCCGATTGGCCGCAAGCATGCTGTACCAGAAACCTCGTCTCAAAAAGGCACTCAACCTGCCTCGCTCGGGCAGCAACGACCGTGCCTGTATGGAGTATACCGAAAGGCGAAAGTATCAGAGTCTTTTAAATCCTCACCCACGGAAGATCCACATTTTTAGTGATACAGTGGAGTCTCCCTTTTCTGACACCTCGAAATTATTTTCATTCGCCGAAACCGTTGCTCTCACTCAACGTATCTGTTCCATGCCATCGAGTGGTCTACCAATACCTTCTGCACAATACGAACTATTGGCCCAAGCGTACGAAACCGCGCTCTTGAGAAGGACAAATGGGTGAACAAATCATCTTCCACTCACTCAGTGAAGTTCGAAAAATATTGCCATATAAATCCATTTATCAAATATAACCAACGAAAAAATAAGTATGGTTTTTTTTAATGCGAGGAGCTGCGTTTGATTGGCAAGTCTAGGGTGCACGAAACTCGAAGCCGCTCTTGCGTATGCGGCCCCCGACATGGGCCCCCCACCATAGCTATAGCATGATAAGCTCGGATCCCAATTCTCTTTCATTATTTTCGGAGTGTGAGATAATCGGGACTTCACTGTACATCAACCACGCTTGTAAAACGCTGCTCATGTCTAGCTGTATATACTCAACGTGCCATGTAGATCTGGGATTTCACTGGATTGTAGATAACTCATACTCAAAGACGAAACGTTCCGGAAGACTCGGAGTCGTCGTGACGTACGTGGACCAGCCCATACGACCGATTACATGTTTGTGTAAATCACTATCCATGTGTTTATCATTCAAACACTTACGCATTATATACATAGACGTATATATATATTGTGTTCTGAACTTTCTTTGAAATCGTGAGAACGCCCACGAACAATTGTGTATATTCGAAGGCTTTGAGAGTTTTCGATGCTCCAACATATATAATCGGCCAGTGCGCTCGGAGGAGAGTATTATTGCTGGAACCAAGCAGGAACTAATAGCGGTTCTACCGGTCGTGTCGCAAGCGTAGATATCAGAGAGCTTATAGTACGGGAGTATAGGCCGCGTATGTATCTCTACTATACACACACATAGCTGAGTTGATACATATGTACGAGGATGTTAACGAGAGTTCTGACCTACATACGTGTAGATCATTGCTCCACACTTGATCGTTCGCTCTCCTAGATTAGTTTTTGGGGGATACAAAATTTGTCTCTTGACACGCTATTCTATTTCGAGCATGTGTGGCTGACGTCCGGTCGTTAATATTTCATTGTTTCGATGTAGGTGTTTGAAAAACTTCTTGAGGGGGCACATCTGTGTAGATTGCCGGAAAAGTGGGTGAATTTTGGGAATTATTATCTCAAAAGCGATTCGTCCGATTGAATTCAAGTTGGTTTTGTTTGAAAGTATATACATTGAGGTATGTTGACGATTTTTTATATAAGGGGTATTCCTGGGAATATCGGCAACTTCGGACAGTGGGGTCGAAATTTTTGCCCCCCAATTTTTTTCATTAATATGTGTTCAAAATAAAGAGACACCTATTTCGGCGTTTTTTATTTTGAGCCCCCACTTTTGAAATACAGTCAAATGAAGTTTTTGAAGTATTGACCACATTCGGTCATTCAAATCGATATATCTCAGCAACGGTTAGTGATAACTCAAAAAACCACGGGTGTTTTTTTTTCGTTTTTGAACGCTTTATACATTGAAAACATTGACGATTATGTTGCACAAATTCAACAACTTATTTATAAACAATTCAAAATAAAAAATGAAATACAACAAAAAATGTACCCTTAATTTTTGAAATGTATTTTTTTTTAAATTCCTTGAACAAAAACAAAAATTTAGCCACCTTGAACTTTTTGGGCCGACGCTTCGTTCGGAAGTTATAAATTTTTTTGTCACAAAAAACCCGTAAATTTACGTATTTTATGAGTAAAAATTTGCATGAAAAAAAAGTACCCTTAATTATTGAAATTGATTTTTTTTCAAATTCCTTGGACGAAAAGAAAAATTTTGAGACCCGGCCGGACTTGGGCCGACGTTTCGTTCGAAAGTTATAGCTTTTTTTGTCATAAAAAACCGGTAAATATACGTATTTTATTAGTAAAAAATTGCATGAAGAAAAAAGTACCCTTAATTATTGAAATTGATTTTTTTTCAAATTCCTTGGACGAAAAGAAAAATTTTGAGACCCGGCCGGACTTGGGCCGACGCTTCGTTCGAAAGTTATAGCTTTTTTTCTTAACAACCGGGTAAACATTTACGGGTTTTTTGTGACAAAAAAATCTATAACTTCCGAACGAAGCGTCGGCCCAAAAAGTTCAAGGTGGCTAAATTTTTGTTTTTGTTCAAGGAATTTAAAAAAAAATACATTTCAAAAATTAAGGGTACATTTTTTGTTGTATTTCATTTTTAATTTTGAATTGTTTATAAATAATTGTTGAATTTGTGCAACATAATCGTCAATGTTTTCAATGTATAAAGCGTTCAAAAACGAAAAAAAAACACCCGTGGTTTTTTGAGTTATCACTAACCGTTGCTGAGATATATCGATTTGAATGACCGAATGTGGTCAATACTTCAAAAACTTCATTTGACTGTATTTCAAAAGTGGGGGCTCAAAATGAAAAACGCCGAAATAGGTGTCTCTTTATTTTGAACACATATTAATGAAAAAAATTGGTGGGCAAAAATTTCGACCCAACTGTCCGAAGTTGCCGAAATTCCCAGGAATACCCCATAAATATATAGCGAGTTCCCAAACTTCAAACGCGTTTATCTCGAAACACGCTTTTCAAAGTCGGTTCCCACTTTTTGTTAGATAACGGATTGACCGATTCCTTTTAAATTTGGACACAATATGTACGGATAGGTAATGAAGTTCGGCACGTATGATTTTTTTTCAAACTAATTTATTTTTTGTTTTATCAACCAAAAAAGGTCGTAAATTGAGGTTAAAAAGTGAATTTCAATTTCAATCAAGCGCTATTTTGTGGAAAAAAAAACATTTTACGTGCCGAACAGCTCAAGACGTTACACTTTAAGAACCTTCTTGAAATTTTTGTTTCAGACCAACCGACTGCGAGAAAAAGTGGGAACCGCAAACCGTGCCGACGACAAAGTTTTTTTACGCCGGCCAGAATAACAGCGCTCCCATTCACTATACATATTTATATAAAAAATCGTCGACATACCTCAATGTATATACTTTCGAACAAAACCAACTCGAATTCAATCGGACTAATAGTTTTTGAGATAATAATTCCCAAAATTCACCTACTTTTCCGACAATCTACACAGATGTACCCCCTTAATGCAGGAATACATTGTATTCGTATGAAATCGCTGTTAAAATGTTTCTGACTATGAATAAAATTGAATGATTTTTTTTCTCTTAGCATACGACTAGAGAATTTTTGTTGGCAAGTTAATGGTTAGATATCTTTATTTTCCTATCAAAAGAGAATACCATTGATAATGTCATTAGAATGGGATGTTCAATTGAACAAAATGTTTATGAATACTGAAAGATATATTTTTTCACGAATTATTTTTGTTCAACGTATTTTTCGTTTTTCCTAACAGTGCAACAGCCACGAATTTTGATTGATATTTGTCAAAATTCACACTGAAAAATTGACCAAGTTTATAATCGAGCGAAAAAAGTACCGGTGATAAATAAATATTTCAAAAAATATTCAGATGGTGAACAAATGTACTGAAAACCTTTCAATAATATTGCGATAAAAATGTAACTGATTGTAACGATGTACAATAAATTTCAGATTCGGATAATTCGAATTGAAACGCAAAAATCCGTTATTGTTCACAACCGGCCTATAGTTTATTTTCCCACACGCACGAGATTGAAGAACTTTGAACTCCGAGAACATTAGAAAAAAACGCGAGCTTTCACTTGAGTACGCAAATGTTTCCGTGGTACCGCTGGACGATCTTCTTGCGCATAACGTCCGGGCGGGTACCGGCAGCGATGCTTGAGCGTCTCTCCTTCACTCGCTGACGTAACGACTATTACGCATGGAAACATGTACCATTCCATGAGTGCTGTGGCAATGTGCGAGTGAAGCGCCAAAGTGATGGAGTTTAACCGAAAAGAAACAAGGTTTGCAAAGTACATTCCGAGGAATTTAAATTTATCGATCGACCCTGGCATGAGAAAGGGTTTATAAAAACGCGAAATCTGAAAATATTTGAAATTTATTCCAAAATTATCCCATTGGCTGACGAGTTTCCAAACATGACATCTGGCCAATATTCTCGAGAACATTGTGCTGTACGTTCCGTTATTTGCAGGAGTTCCGGTGAATTCGTAATTTTCTCACTTTTTCCGTTGATTTCGGCATAATTATTATTACGCTGAACAATCGAAGCAACGACAAAATAGCTGATGTCGAAGAGATCACCGCGTTAGAATTATAAAAAGGGTGCAAAGTCGAAACTTGCACGCACATTGATTCCTCATAATTTTTCACATTTGCCAGAGTTTCCTCTATGAGGAATTATGTGTCGATCAATTTTAGCTTCCTCATAAAGGAAGCAAATGTGAAAAATTATGAGGAAGCAATGTGCAAGGTTCGACTTTGCACCCTTGTTTTCATATAAATTCCATTCGTAAATCTATCTAGTCCGGAATAAATATATGGTGAATTCCATGTCAAATCCAAAAAATTGAAAGTCGCGTTAAATCTGAACGCCTAGATGGATTTTGCCCAAACTCATTATGAAACATCTTTCGATAATAGTGCGACTTTGCACCAAATTTTAGTCCAATATTTTGAAAATTGTGGAAGCTAGAGCGCTCACGTCTATTATCGAAAATTTTTTAAACAATATTAAATATGAATGGCTCCATGGATTTTGCTCAAATTCAATATGAAACATCGTTTGATAATAGTGCAACTTTGTGCCAAATTTTGGTCCGATATCTCGAAAATTACGCGAACTAGAGAGCGCGCGACAATTTTCGAAAAATTTCAAAATTTTCTAAAAACAAAAGCACTGCATGGATTTTGCCCAAATTCAATACGAAACATCTTCAGATAATAGTGCAACTTTGTGCCAAATTTTAGTCAGGTATCTCAAAAATTGCACCAGCTAGAGAGCGCACAGCGATTTTTTACACGTTTCGAAATTCTTTAAAACAAAAGCACTGCATGGATTTTTTTCAATTTCAGTAACAAGCATCTCCCCGTAGTCGTACAACATTCTAGTGAATTTAAGCTCGGTATCTCTAAAATTGTGGGAGCTAGAGACCGAAAATAAATTTTTGAATTTTTGTAAGGATCGCGTGAAAACAAATGAACCACATGGATTTTTTTTTAAATTTAATCATGTTATGCGCCTCGAACCATTCACATGTGTGACAAATTTCAGCTTGATGTCTCAAGCCGTTGCCAAGTTGTGAACGTTCAACCAATGTTACATACACACACACATACATCCGGATATTTTTTCTGAAAGTGATTTTTAGATGTTTTGGGACATTCTGAACACGTTTTCATGAACATCTCGAAAAATTAAATGTCCCCAAAACAAAGCTTCCTCTATGAGGAAGCAAAACGCAGTAAACAATCATTCGAATATCGACGTAGTGGGGAACTACGGCGGTGAGCGAAGCATCGTACAAAGAAGGAACCAAGAATAAGAAAATGGCACAGGATAGGGTAGAATTTTGTGACGTGACAATCGTCGCATGCCGAACGTTACACAGGGTTCTCGATTAATTGTTTTCATTCTAGTGAGTCTAAAGAAGTTTCACTGTAGCAAAAAAACACGAAGGAAGGAAAAAGTTGGACAGGACAGACGATGGAGCGCGGGTTAAAAGTTGAAGTCTACGAAGAAACGTCGAGACACGTTTAGCGAAATCTCGGATAGAGTGCTCAAGAAAAATATACGTAACACAAAAGGCACATCGCTGTGCTATTTCGTATCCTTCGCGCCCTGTGACGAGAGGCTACAGCTTGAGCGTACATTTTCCATTGCCCGCCCGACTAAACTCAACCATTCGTGATTGTGCAGACGCATTAAACTATAACAATACTCACGCGTTTGTGTTACAACCGTGCGCGAGCTGTAAACGTTGGCACAAAGACGACCATTGTCGAATCTTGAATTGTAAGAATTAAAAAAAAAATCAATTGCCTACATTAAATCACAATGCAGCTATTCATTACTCATATGCGTAATCGTACGGCCTGCGACCAGACGATTCATTTGTGTTGAATACCAGTATATTGTAGAGTTCATTTTACGTGTAATTAATGCTGTATGGTCACAGCCATTGGATTCGTATATTTTAATAAGGCTTTCGATTCTAGCGATCATGAAGTACCGGTAATTTCAAGTGATCCATTCATATAGACGTCGTTCTATGGGGCAGTACGCCACCGGACGAATTTTATTATTATTAGTATTTCCATTATCATTATTATTGATATTATCATTATTATTATTGTTGTTGTTGTTTCCCATAATCTTCTTCGACCTAAAAATGCGGTCCTCCGGAAAAATTAAGAACAGCGTTAGCGGTTTGAAAAAAATGTGCATTTGTAACAACGGTAACATTCTAATTTTCTTTTCTTCCTCTCAACGCTCAGCCTGGAGACGCTGACGCATCCGTAGATTGTAAATAATCATACATTCGGCATACGACGTTCAAGCGAGTATCGTCGAGAATTCACGTGGATACGAAAGTCGAAACGAATGGTCGTGAGCTCGCGGTAAAAACCAAAAGTAAAGAAACGGAAAGTAGAAGAAAAAAAAAAAAGAGAAACGCGTGTAGTACGCGTATTATTCAAGGTACAGCGTTGATGGGCTAGGTGGAGTGCCGTCGTCTCGTGGAGGGTGCCCGAGTACAGAAGCACGTCTGCGTTCGGCATTGCGGAGGACTTTCATGTACTCGGTGGACGAAGAAGGCGACAAAGAGGAGTACAAAGAAGAGACGAGGGTGAAAAGAGACGGTGGAGGAGGAGTGCAAGCGGTGAACGATAAGCCGCCGTGCGTGGATGAAAAAGGGGGGGCGTAGAGGGTGGCGTCGCAACAGTACCAGCAACAACAGCAGCAGCACCATCGACGGCATCACCGGCAGCAGCGAAAATGAGACACGAAGTACCGCGGTGCGGGAAAAAAAAATAAATGAAAAATGAAGTAAAAGAAAAAGGATTCCCCGCGCCACTCGAGGCAAAGACCCGAGGACGTTTACCCACGTAAGGTCGACCTTGATCTTAAACGGTTCACACACCATGCACCCAGCGACGACGTCGTCGCTGTTGCATTCTTAGTCGCGGGTCTTCGCGCCAGCCACACAAGATACATCGACACGGTTGTTATAGTATCGACACGTACACGCGTGTACGCACACTTTCCCACATCGAGTAATCCATCGGTGCCACCTGCAAGTGTCGCGACGTCTCGTTTAAATTCTTTGGTCACGAGACGCTCGGGCACACGTGCTGTGGATTCGAAGCGAGTTTATCGAAGCAATTCGTACACAAACAAACGATGTTTTCTTATGTACGTTGGGTACAAACAAACTCGATTTTTTCTTATCGTTATCAACGTTTTTTTAATGGGACAATGAGTTTGGGATGCAGGAAATTTACTCATTTTTCATTTTCCAAACAATTGGCGCATTTTAAGGCGATTGATACAAATAACTCTTAGTGCTTGTCAAAATGCGAATGTTATAAAGAAATGTCGTTTCGATGGCGTAGGTTCGAAATAAGTATTTTTGTTAAAATAGTTCCTTTATTAAACAATTTCTCAGTCCATACGATTCGTTGTAAATAATTGCAGGTTTTGTAGTGCAATCATATTGAATCCAAATAAGTATACTTACGTGTCGAAATCTAAATAAATACGATGAATATTTTTTCGAGGGCGTAAATTTGAAATAACTATTCAAAAATAAAAATATTCAAATGGTAATTACCAGAACATATCGCTTCTTCCGAAGAAGAACGTAACAACTGCAAATTTTCCGAAAATGAGTCAATTACCGCGGAGGGCTGAAAAACATCTTATCTATCGATTCTTGCGACGATAAAGTGATAGATTCACTTTTGCCACTAGGTAGCACAGTGTCATTATTGAATATAATCCACGATCGCTTTTTAGCATCGGTATTCGGAGAAAGAATTACTCAACTGCACATTTTTTTGTTCGGTGTAAAATAATTCATTGAATCTTTTGAAAGAAATAAACAAGTAATAACTCTTTAAGAAATAAAATTTCATGCGTGATTGGAATAATTTGCGGATTGAGTTTGATTTTTTTTTGTCGATTTGTCCCTACTATGTGTATCTGTATGCTGTTCAATATTTTGATATCAATTCCATAATTGATAAGTATTCGGTTCAATGCCACATGCGAAATAAGGGAGACTGCGTACAGTACCATTGGGAAAACTGTTGAGAGGGAAAACACATCCGGACCAATCTGAGTTTCAGATCAATTCGTCTCTGCAATTAGGAGGACCAAAAAAAACATCAATCCTTTCTGGGTTACGAAAATGAGCTTTTGTTATTTCTCTGGCACTATGGGCACCAAAAATTGGAAAAAACGTTATGAGAGAAGAGTTCAAAGTTATAGAGGCTAGGGAATTGCAATTTGAAAAAAATGTGATTTGTTTTATTATAAAACGAGCTTCCGACAATCGGGGTGGCACTGTGTCAAAGTTAAGTTTACACCGGGGAAAACGCGTAAATCGAACGGGGAAGAAAGCACAAAAAATTGTTTCAAAGCCGGCTTATACAAATAAATCGCCACTATCGCAAAATAAGAAACAAGATTTGTTAAGTTCTATAAAGCTTAACGTTATATTTCTAGATTTCATGAGCCACTTGTCTGAATTGGAATAAAAACCATAAACTGTCTTAAGGGATGATCAAATATCTATTCGTTTTATTGTCGTTTATTGACAGTGCCGGTGATCCAACTCCAACAATAATAACAATAAATTGTTTTCTTCTTTTCAAGATTTTCGCCGAAGTGTAATTTACTTTTGGAAGATGTGATTTATTAATAATTAGTATAAAACGCGAAAAATAAATGGATAGTAACATTGAAAATGACAAAATCGAAATACAAAACAAATGAAATACAAATCGAAATGAACTAATTTAAGTCTTATTCGCCCAATATTTCATTTTTCTCATCTTCATTGTATTTAAAAAATGTCATGTTAATATTTGTAGCTAATAAGAATGCATGAACAATTACAAAACCTTTTTTTGGTTATATTTCATCATCAGGCACTTTTAAATTAAATGGTTCAATGAAGCCATTTTTTCCTTTTTTTACCTTCGTTTATATTTTTATGGTATTATAAATTTTTTATAAAAAGTGTAAAAAATAAATTCACATCGTCAGAAAAAAGACGACACAATTAACTATGGAGTAGTGAAGTCTTGGGCGAGTTAATGTCGGAAATAAATACTTAAAAGTGACCAAAATCATAAACTTTTAACACCATAGATATTGTTTCATGAAACTCCCATAGTCATAACTCTTTAAAACGGTTTGATTATTTAATTTCCTGGAAAATTTGATTTTTGCAATTGGTACGTTCTTCTCTGGAAGCAGCGGTCCAAACATTTAATCGAAACAATTGCCCGACCTGTACGCTTTTTGTAAGATAAACGTGCATATTTATGAAAAGCGTTTAAATCTATGATTTGGCGTGAAATATGGGATTTTTTTTCGTTCTTGGATCATTGGTATTATCGATGTAGATAGTTTGTCTCGGCTTTTGAAACTCTCCTGGTGACTCATGCGAAGGACAGATGTATAATGTTGCCGTTATCCTCGCCCGTGGTTGATAGCGCGTATAATCGACGACAAGAAAACGAGACCCAGCTGCAAAGGCGTAGCTCAGATATCGGATAAGCGCAAGATTGGAAGGGGGAGGAGGAGCTCACTGTCCGGTTTGAGGAACGTAATGTCGACCCAGTATGTAACCGAGAAGCTCGCAGGCGGTATACGGCACATAACTTACCGTCTGGTATTCACGGTGCGTCCCAAAAATTGCGGAACTTTTAATCCTAAATTGGGATATTAAATAATATATAAGGGAATTTCCGGTGCGCATTGTTTATTTCAATTGCAAACTATTGGCGGATTTCCTTAAAATTAAAATTTGCCCCTCAAAGCTTATAGAAATTGATTCTGTTTTCTACAAATCGAATGAAGCGTTTAGAATGGAAGAATGAAAATAATCATATGAAAAGACGCCGAAATACGAGGATTCCCTCGCAAGGTGGCCTTTCAACCGTTAGGGCTTTTCCACTGGCGACGTTGTCAATGGAAAACCACTTTTGAGTGACACTCGTGGCAACGCTGACGCCTGCAAAGCACTGCGGCATATGGCTCATGAGGTGACCAGAGTCGTTGAAATCGCATACGGTGACCAAATTAGGGTTAACGGCTTATATACCCTTAGGCACGCTGAAATCGGAGTAAATTTCTAAAATGATTATACAGGTTATATGGTAAAAAAATGCAATTGTTGATTTTACGTTTTTTTTAATTTTTAAACTATAAGAAATCTTTTTTTTTTTTAATATGAACTTGTGCGAATAAACTTTGCACAAAACCGATTTTTTGCTCAAGCCCCCTCTCCTCCCGTACCGTCACATATATATATTTATTTCTTATGTCGTTGAAGAAGATGATAAAAAATTTTACATCAACAATTTAATATTTTCTCACCATATAACCTTTATAATTGTTTTTCAAATTTCGCTCGTCTTCAGTCTAGTCTTCAGCGCGTGCAAGGGGAATTGTGAGTCCTTAACGGAACTCACTTTGTGGAATCAAATGTACGAATTGTATCGGTCTAAAACCGTTGGAAAAAAGCCTGGGAGTGATTTGCCGACACACTGATATGAACGTCAATTACATGCCTTTGGAAAGTCACAAAAAAGCTACCCCTAAAATTGACATTCGACTCTCAAAAACAGGAAATAGTTGCACGGTGCTAGATCTAAAGAGTATGGTTGACGACGTGGAACGATTTTTGGACTCGATTAATTATTTTTATCGAACGCTTTATAGCGTTCGATAAAATTTCCGGCCCCTAGATAAACTCGGTGTGATGGAGAAAACATAAACTACAATTCTTGCCTTCGATTTTCACCTACGCACTTTTTTTTTACGTTGGTTTCTGGCTCGCATTGAAAACGTCATGTTTTATTACCGGTGACGTTCATTTCAAAGAAATCTTCGAAAGAGTTTTTGTTGGGGTTTGGATTCTTCATTTAATACAACGTTTACATTTCGCACTTCTTTTGATCGACATTTTTTGAAAACGGTGAAAAAAACACGTAATCGGTTCTGTCGATATATTAGCAGACTGGATCAATTAGCTTTAGATTCGTCACCATTTGCGACCAAACGAGTTTGATTACCTCATGAATAAAATGCCGCGATGCTTTCCAGGCGACACCGTTGCCATGTCGCTCGACTCCTATAGAGTGCACGTGGAGGAACACGCTAGAGAGCGGGGGATTTTGGCCCGGGTGTGGCAACGACGCCAGAGAGAAACTACTAACGAGTCAGGTCACCTCCTGAGACAATCCCCGCATTTCGCGTTTCTTTCCATCTAATTTTGTTTATTTTTCCATCTTGATTATTTCATTTGATAAACAGAATCACAATTAATTTTTAAAAATTTCAAAGGATAAACCTCAAGGTAATTCAGTCACGAAACGATTCTCATAAGAAAGTCTTGAAATTTACACAGAGTGTAAATGGATAGTCGACTGACACGCATATCAAACTTTAAAGGATTCGTCTTATTGGTTATTGAGATGAATGTATTTGAATATGAAGAAAAATACACAGGGGTATAGGGACTATGCGTAAAAAATCGTATAACTTTCCATATAGCGAATCAACGTTTCTTACGAAGTTTATAAAAAACTACACAATCACAATAAAGTATATAATGAAGGTCTGGAAAAAAATGCGAGACGATTGTCTTTCTAGTAATAAAGATATATTGCGTTAAAGATTGAACGAAATTGGTAATGAACGATATCTCACATAACCGTGGCAACCTCGCCTCAGCTCTGACACATCGACGATGCGGCTACCCTTACAGGCACTCATAACCTCACTTTTGCTTTCGGCATTTCGTTTCTTCTCGACTTGAGCCATTCCTGTCACAGAATTCTGACTTTTTTTCAACGCTTTCTTCTTGATCCATTTCTCTTTGTGTTTTGGTTTACCTGACATTTCAAATATCTCACAGACACGCTCGCATACTTGTAAGAACCTGCAACGTTGCCACGCTCTCTACAGCGATTTTATACACAGAAAACTATAGTATTTTAGCCAGGGGCGAATGAAATTTCGGGTTCAGTCAGTGATGGATCCACGATTAATTAATGTCTTGTAATTTCATTCGCCAAAAGATAAGTTGAAAAAATGATTTACAATATCGAATTAATAACTCTGACATTAATTTGAAGTGATAATATCTTTAATTGAGAATTAAAAATCGACCACACTTAGACCCCCCCAAAATACGATCCCTCGTGCATGAACTACCTTAATTTAAAAAAAAATCGACAGCAGTTTGCAAGGATAAAAAAAAACTATGCACGTCCGATATTACCTCATATGGTGACAAACCTAGCATTAACGAATTCGACGTAGTCCGCTATTGTGATATGGTCGATGACGCAATATGGACCATCGGTTAAAAAACAGTTGTAAACCTCTTGGTCACACTGTGTATGCGATGCAGTAGTGCACGTTTTGTATATTGTGTATAGCAAATAGTTTCGTCGTCATCGTCGACGTCGTCATGGACAATGAACACCGGTTTTGCTTCGTTTCTTTTCGCATACCTGACCACTCGCGTCGAGTACGTAATTACAGTTGCCATCGTCGTTCGTAGCAAGCGATTAATGTCTCGATTATTTCTTTCTCTATTTGAATAATCGTAAACCTCGGTTTGTCATACCAAGCTTTTTACTTTATCTCTGCCGTAATATTAGCCCCCGTTGTCAAACGTTTTTGCGACCAAATACTTCACAGTACAGCTGAATTAATTCCGTCCTATCTTCGCAGAGTCATTGCGAATGAGATTCTCGGTCTGCAACATTTTTACGTTCCGTAATCAAAACCTTTCTAAACGCATTTAAAACTCGCGACGTTGCAACTGCAAATAACGTATTTGCTTCGCTGTTGCAATGTTTCGGTTCGTTTTTCGTGTACGGACCTGAAAAACCCGAGCGAAAGTTTTACGGAGACGCCCACGCGTGACATACGTTTTGATGTCTTCTCGCGGTCCAACAAACGATTCATTTCCGTTTATCAAAGCGGAGTGTTGCCGTCTATAGAGACGCAGTTGCTACGACATCCTGTTTCAGACTTGCGTTGGGTCTTACAATACACGATGTATTACTCAATTATGAGTATTTTTTCAACCAGGGAGTGGATTATCGGGTTTTGATAATCAAAGAGTAAAACGACCGAGTATGTCCGAAATGTTGCGGTTTGTATGACGCTGAAGCTAGCACCAAAAACTAGCACCGAAAATCGATTG
Organism: Sussaba pulchella; assembly: GCA_963971145.1. Taxonomy (NCBI): domain Eukaryota; kingdom Metazoa; phylum Arthropoda; class Insecta; order Hymenoptera; family Ichneumonidae; genus Sussaba; species Sussaba pulchella. The sequence continues at coordinate 1,710,107 of OZ020167.1, forward strand.
GTCCGAAAAAGTTGTGGTTGGGACTGTACACCAAGCGGACAGCTGTTCACGCGATGCGAGGCGCACGGTGCATCGAGTTAGATTTTTATTTTTCACGGGAAAACGAAAGTCATCGTTTTGATTTCGATTATGCCAATAGATTCGGTATAGCTTAGAGAACATATGTGTAAATTTGGAATATCAGGGATACATGCGTGTAGAATCAGGGAAATGAAATCTTTTTATTCGTAGATGTGTAGGACACACGGAGTGTACAAGCTCTGTCAAAAGTCTTGACCGACAGCATCATATAAAATTGGGTTTCCTGAGAGCTACCTTGAAGAATGGTTTCATACCTGTACGGAGTTCGGGGTCGATCGGTCGAAGTTGACGTCAATTGAAAGAAAACGTCAATTTTCCGGAAAAATCTAAATCCCATGAAATCTGAACTTCATTACGAATTCGGCCTAAATTATTATTACTAATAAATAATATTACTAATATTTATAAAAAATTATTGAGACCGATAATTCAAAATTTGCGGATGCCACAGAGTGGTAACCGACATTTTTTAGTAATTTTAAAACACCGTCAAATCCGAGCGACTGCGTTAATTATTGCAACAATTGCAGATGAAATAGACTTTATATGCCTGTACATGTGTGCCAAATTTGAGCGATGTCGCTTGAACCGTTCCCGAATAATAGACGTCTGAGTTTCAAGAGGTCGTTACACCCACACGTGTGTGTGCGGTCGTGCGATCGAAATCTGGATTTAAAAAATATTGACAATCACATAGCTTCCTCTATAAGGAAGCAGAAATTGTCTAAAGTACGACATATTGTCAATCAAAATTTACGATAACATCATTTCTAATTTTTGAGGAAATTAAAATGATCTTAATTGAATCATATTAAAAGAAACAGTGAATTAAGTTGAAAATCTACGAAGCGTAGAGAACGAATCCACAAATTTGGCACGAAAAGCTTCGACCCAAATCGCCATGTTTTCAAACATTCGTGGCTGGCTTTGAATCTGAGACACGGAAGTTTTCCTTCCACACGGGACCGAGAATCGACTCTTAATATCGTTGAGTCTTGACACGCGCGACTTCGTAGCGCGGAGAGAATCGGTAACTTTTCTAAATTTAAATCCCTTAACTGCAGTTGATCTGCAGATCGTTCTTTTTTTCGGAGCGAACGCAAATGCGAAAAAAACGCCGAAAGATTTCCGCGGATTCCGAATGAATTAAATTCTTGACAGAGTGCCACGCGATACTTCTTTCGCAATCCCGTCACGAATCGCTCTTATATATTTGGCTTCCTCATAGAGGAAGCTTTGTTTTCGTGAAAATTTTTTTTTTTCGAGATGTTCATGAAAACTGGTTCAGAATGTCCCAAAACATCTAAAAATCACAAAATTATGAGGAAGCAATGTGCAAGATTCGACTTTGCACCCTTGTTTTCTTTGCGGTCATTAAAAATCGCGACATCTGGGGGGGGGGGGGGGGGGGTGTCGGGTGACTCCGACATTCCAATAATGTATTTACAATTTTTGTTGTTGATTCTTTTTTTTTATACGTGTCTAAAATTTCTCTACCCACCTTTGCACATATGTGAAGCTTCATAATTTTCCTGTCACCCGCAATTTTTGCAATAATTGCCGTAGCCGCTTGTATTTCACTGGGGAATAACCTTAATAACCATTTAGAAATTACCAAAAAAATATCCCCTATACCTCTAGCCGTCGCAAATTTTGAGTTGTCAGTCCAAATAGTACTTCACAAATAAAATGGTGGTCACGAATGTTTGATATTGAATTTGGGCCGAATCTATCGAGAAGTTCGGACTTTGTAGGATTTAAGTTTCTCTGAATTATTCGAAAGATTTACGTTCTGCTCTAACTCACTTCAACGTCAACCAATTAAAACCGACCTCACATGGAATATTACTCAATCTTACTCGGTATAAAGTTCGGTAAAGATCTCTCGAAAACGCCGGATTTTATAGAAATTTTAATTTCGCCGAGCTTAACATTTATACAAGGGGGATCAAGTTGCAAGTTGAAACTTGCAAACCGCTTTCTCCGAATTTGACGTGTTGCATAAAATTCTTCATGAAAAAAGACAGAATTCATTTCCTCATACAGAACTACATAACTTCGGCGGTAGCAATTTGCAAGTTTGAACTTCTAATTTTTTTATATTGTTGACAAGCTATTGAACACATTAAAAAAAATTCTGGAAGACCGAGTTCAATATACTTATCGCAAAAAGTGTAGTACCTACATATAATCGACTGTTTAGTGTTGTCTCCCAACAGCTTGATATTTATGTTACTCTTCAAATGTTTATATATTTAGGAGAAATATTTTTTTTTTTTAAATTGACAAGTCAAAAAAGTTAAAGCAATATGGATCGACCTGGCATCGAAAATTCATCGTGATTTCAATACTATTATTATCGTTTTTAAAACTTTGAACGCGTTAATTTTGAAATGTCTCTTTCAAAAACGGTGGAAGCTCTTGAAAGAAGATTCAACATAATTTAATAACATCATCCTTCACGTCATGCCTGACAATAATATGGATACTCTGTCTTTTATTTTGAACATTTTATATTTTTTTTCTTCCACAAAATAACGCAAAATACGATCGAACTTAACGCTAAAATGTGAAACAGTCGCCAATTGGTTAGTTTCTCTGTATCATCGGAAAATAATTCCTCCATACCACTCTATTGTTGTTCATACTGCTCAATCATTCGTAAAATTTTCGATTCAGATACTGTTTCGAGGAGTATGATTTTTCGCCTTCAGGCACTTATTTATAACGGCATAATCTCAGGTCAGTTTAAAATATTTTCCAAAAATCCCAAAAAACAAAAAAAAAAAAAAATCCGTATAGGTCATAACAGGTTTTCATAGGCAGAAAAAAAATGAAGACCGATCATCAATTGTTTTCATTGAAAAAAAAAATATTCATATATTCAAAAATCAGCATATATGCGGGACGTCAAACAAGAAATTGTCAACTCGTCGATGAATATGGAAAGAAAACTTTTACAAATAATAATGGTGAAAAAATAAACGAATAAACTTCAATTCGATTGCATTTCATTGTCAATAATTAGGACACAACGACAGTAATTAAATTCTGCAATAAGAAATGGAAACTACGCGTGTAAATTCCGAGTTGAAGGCGTATGGGTTCTCGGTCGGTCGGTGCACACAATTAATGCCCGTCGCAAACGTATGTACGTCGGGTTCTCACGCAAGCCGTTCAATTAATATGCCTGTCGACGCTGATAATTGAATGCGCTTGTAATTTCAAAGCGCCCGGGGAGGTCCGGCCCGAGATCTCCTCTCGCGGTTCATCTCCGCGCGAAGCTTCGGCTTCGAATCATCGTTTTCCGATTAAACGCCCTGGTACGCTTCGTTTTCACTCAGCCCGGTGGAAAAATCAATCCCCGTGTAAACCCTCTCGCACGATCCCGGCTAACCGCGAACATCCGTGCTCTCTTGGTTCATCGCTCTCGGAATTTCCTCCGTAACTATGGGTACGCACAACAGCAATTTCGGTTAATTAAAATAGCCAGGCCGGCCTGAGTTCAGTCAACCATCGTGGTAACGAGTATTGCCCACTTTCCGCAAATACAACGTTACTAAAAAAAAATTGTGTTCCGTGGAAATTAATGAACAAAATAAAATCCGATCGCGGAATACCTAAAATCGAGGTACTCGTTGACGAAATTTCAGACGATTTTTGTGCAAAACGTTTCGCCATAAATGCGTCAACGAGCTGCAACCACGCTCGTCGGCAATATCTTATCATCGCGAATGGGAATCGACATACGAGCAATACCCATAATTATTGAAGAATTGATATAAATATGGATATAACTCTATGAGTGTATGCAACGTTTATTGCAGTTCGATGCGAAATTATTTATAAAATGTTCCATGTTAAGAGACTATTCTTGCGTAGGATTACACTGGAATACAGAGGAATGAGGTTTCAGGTGTAAATGAACAATTTAATAGAGCCGAAGGGATACTGGACGGGCCCTGGTATCACCGATCGATCATGAGCACACAGTTCTTCTATAAACTGGAAAAGTCGGTATTCAAAATTTCGAACGTCTATTTTAAAACACTACTCAAACGGAGCTTGCAGGTCATTAGTCTCAAATTTAGCTGCATCAGATGTCATTTCTCAGAACGGTATGGACGCTTTGTAGTTTATTTTAAAAATTTCACATTCTTTAGTTGAAAAAAAAAATTTTCAGATAAATAAAAAAGATTCGAATGGTCTTTTGTATTGTTCAACTGATTTAAATAAAAAGAAAAATTAATAACGTTTGTTAGACTTATTGATTGAAAGAAAAAAAATTTTAAAGTTAGCACTGTGCAGAGCCGTCACATGAAAATGGTCCCTTAACCCAGAAATTTCAACTGCGTTATTGTTGTATTTATTTTCAGGGTAAAGTGGGTCGTAGGAGTTAATTCATTAACTCAGCACCGTGAACGATTTAATCCTTCTTTACTTTCGGTATGTTTGACAACACGAATTATTCAGCGACATTTCGATATAAAGTTAGAACAAATAGTCAGTAATTTTTTTTTCAATGCGACATAAGTGTTATTCATGAGAAACGTAAACTAGCTGCAAGTTGAAACTTACAATTTGCTTCCTTCGGACTTGAGATAATGGACGAAGTCCTTCATGAGGATTCCTATGAATACCTTATTCTTTATTAAAACTGTCTTCCTCTTTATTATATATTCTATAAATTTATTAAAGATTTCGTCCATTGGCTCAAGTGCGGAGGAAGCAAATTGCAAGTTTCAACTTGCAGCCAGTTTAGTAAAATTCAAACTCCTATAAAATTCAAAGTCCTATAAAATTCGATGCCCTCGACCGATCTTTACCAAATTCGATACAAGATTGAATAATGTTCCCGATATGAACCGAGTTCGGCTCCGATCGTTCGAAGCTGACGTGAGTTGGAACAAAACGTAAATTTTTCTTAAAATTAAAAATCCTATAAAATCTGAACGCCCCGATGAATTCGGCCCAAATTCAATACCAAACATTCGTGAGCATCATTGTCCTTGCAAAGAACTATTTAGACCGATAAAAAAAAAATTGCGGACCCTAGAGTGGACACAGACACTTTTTGGAAATTTCAAAACGTTGTCAAATTCATGCGGCTTCGACAATTATCGCAAAAATTACAGATGACATAGACATTACAAGGCTGCATATGTCGCACGGTCGTGCTATAAGGATACAACTTAAAAATTGCGATTTTTGAGTTAGTTGTGGTTTCGAGTTGTAGAAGTGGTCTACTTTGTCTGTGGAGGACGGGGATGCATGAAGGCCGCTCTCAGTCTGTTAGGTAGGGCGCGTGTCACTCTTCCATGCATTGGATGCCATGGCCCGTTCGGAAAAGACTAGCGATTTGCCGAAAATCGCAATTGCTTCCTCATAAAGGAAGCTTTGTGACGGTCCGAAATTTTTTTTTCGAGATTTTGATGTCAATAGGCTTAGAATGTCCTAAAACATCCAGAAAACACATTTGGAAAAAATGTCCGGATGTATGTGTGTGTGTGTGTGTGTGTGTGTGTATGTGTGTGTGTATGTAACCACCCTCTAAAATTCAAACGTTCATAACTCGAGAACGGTTCAAGCTACCGTACTCAAATTTTGCACACATGTGATGCCCACTAATATCTATGTAATCTGCATTTTACGGCTTGTTAAAGGGGGGGGGGGTTAATTCGGCGAAAAAGAAGCATGTTTTTAAGATTTTTTTCTGGCGATACAAATAGTGTAAATTTATTCAATCAATTTCCATATAATAATACAACGTTTACACAATATTTTCGTAAATTTTCATTCCAAAATATTGAAAATTAAGCGGGTGGCAGTGAATCTCCGGAGGCGCCTCGAAAAAGTCCGTGTTCACGATAACGCAAAATCTACTGGACCAATCGTTTTTAAATTTTGCACACTACTTCGTCACATAATTCACCAGGTATTGTCGAGAGCTTTTTGTTTTATAATTATTAATTTTACAGCAAGAAATTAGCTGATTTTTATAGCGAAAATCGGTTTTTTTGCTTCCAAGTGCTACGAAAAAATCAAAGATCAACCCCCCCCCCCCCCCCCCCCCCCCTCGTGATTACCTCGAGAAACATCTCCTTTAACGAATGCATTTTGATTTTTTTGTTTCAGATAATCCTTTTGCGAGTTATGATGAACACCGTAAAGCAACTTTTTTTCGAGGCGCCTCCGGAGATTCACTGTCACCCGCTTAATTTTTAATATTCCGGAATGAAAATTTCGGAAAATATTGTTCAAATGTTGTATTATTATATAGAAATTGATTGAATGAATGTACACTATTTGTATCGCCAGAAAAAAATCTTAAAAACATGCTTCTTTTTCGCCAAATTAACCTTACCCCCCTTAACATAAATACAGGGCTGACGCACACTGATGAAAAATAACGAAATGAATTCCTTTAATCAAAAATATGCTTGCTGTGGAGACAAATTAAACAAAGGAAATGTGACCTCATTAACTACTAGCCTTATGAAATGAAAAATTAATAAAATTCATATCTCATCGAGAATATCCAGTGCAGTTATTTTTTTCTTTTGTTAGCCATGCTTTGTCATGCCTTCGTACAAATCCTTTATCAGCGCTTTCACGCCGTTCGAGAGGTTATTATCGAAAAATCTTTGCAGGTATTAATTCGCTAATGAAATCTCAAACTGTCTGCTGACCATATGCTAATTTCCGCCGCCGAGATTACTCCAACGCGACGTCACTGCAGCGATATATCCATTTCCATAATTCCAACTATCAGTCGGTTCCCCCCTTCCGGGCTCTGGCCGGAAGTATCTTCCAAAAATTTGATTTCAAGCTTCTCATGTCATTCTCATGTCATCGAACATCGTTAATATAGCAATCGTGTTCCGACTCCTCCACTGTTACAATCATTTATAACGTAAATTTGAATGACGATCAATAATCATAGCCTTCGATATGATTTTGACAAAATTTTATCACAAGGGAAAATAAAAAGTTCATCAATTTCCCTGTGATATTAAAGGACCGAGCCACAGTAACGGGCTGAAAAGTAAAGGGATTGATACGATTTTTTTTAGCAAGTTATCACCGCATCGATATACAATATTGACCCCAGTTTGTTGATGTAAGGACGAGATAGAAAATTTCTTGGATAAAAATGTTGTCAATTCCTCCGTCCATCCTAGCCCTCAGAAATTAGCAATGCCAAAATAAATATTCCCATCTGGTTGACAGCACTGAGCCTATACGATGCATCCAAAGTGGAAGAAATGAGGAAGATTTATAATCATTCATCAGTAACTATGATATCACGCCGGGAAAATGTTTAGCTAAAAAAATTAGAACTTAAATTTTTATTTAAATTCATAATTCAATTTTTGTCCTAACTCAAACATTTTTCAAGGCCTTTAACCGTGGAGAAAACTGGAGAGGGCGTTGTGAAAAAGTCTCACGATGTGCCATAAATACAGGTTTTCTCAACAAAATAAAACCTCGATCATATCCATGTGATGCATAGTCTTTGATCTAATGTCGACCAGATAAAAGAATGTCATCCCGAGAAAAACGGGTTTAAAGTTTTAATTGTAGATTATTCATAACTGATATAATAAAATATAAATGACAGATTCCCGATAAACGTATCTTTCGACATAAGTAAGAAAAATAAATCGATTCTTTCGAAAATTCTACACCGACTTGCATGAAGCTGAAGCTGGCAGACGTTTCTGGCAGACGCTGAGCGCTAGCGAGCGCGCGGTTTTGGATGGGACTGTACCCACTACCGCGCTGCAGTAGGACGCTCGACGCACGGCACTCGAACGTAAAATTTCGTTAAAAAATTGATTATTAAAAAAAAAAATTTCCCTGCTGAACAAGGGGCAGTGTAAGAGATTCCTCAATATGTATAGAACGTTTAAATAGGCTCGAGGAATCTTGGTGGGATACGTGCTAATGTTTATCCGAAAAAAGTAAAAGAAATTATAATTTGAATAGATTTTTTTCCGGTACGATCTAGAATCTGCAACGGAAAAAACTCATTGCCACTCGATTCTTCTATGTATAAAGATTATTGACAAAAATTATGAATATTGTCAGAGGCCGCCAGACATTGTTTAAACGAGTTAACAACAATGCCGCTCGCGCGCCGCGTAAAGTAAAAGTAGCTTGAATAATTTTTTTCGGTACGAACTAAGTTCTGCAACGGAAAAGACTCATTGCCACTCGATTCTTCTATGTATTAAGATTATTTATAAAAATTATGAATATTGTCAGAGGCCGCCAGACATTGTTTAAACGAGTTAACAACAATGCCGCTCGCGCGCCGCGTAAAGGTAGCTTGAATAATTTTTTTCGGTACGAACTAAGTTCTGCAACGGAAAAAACTCATTGCCACTCGATTCTTCTATGTATAAAGATTATTTACAAAAATT